>CAKAOI010030713.1:0-64928 GCA_916701655.1 Sebastiscus albofasciatus | reverse complement strand
ATAACAGAGTGATGCTTTTGTTTGGCTACTTGAGAATAA
The DNA here is from genome assembly GCA_916701655.1 of Sebastiscus albofasciatus. Classification (NCBI taxonomy): domain Eukaryota; kingdom Metazoa; phylum Chordata; class Actinopteri; order Perciformes; family Sebastidae; genus Sebastiscus; species Sebastiscus albofasciatus. The sequence continues at coordinate 64,889 of CAKAOI010030713.1, read as the reverse complement.
GCTGAGACACTTGAGGACCCCTCACACCTCAGTAAGAGGGACTCCATGAGAGAAAAAATGCTTGGTCGACTTGGGGAATGTTGCTGAGTCGAGCTGTCACTCAAAACAACTGCCAACCTGACTCTTCCCCTCTCCTCCTCCTCCTCCTGCCCCGACCACTCAGACACATACCCTTAGCCAGGCGGGTGTGCATCTTAGCGCCTGGCAACCAGGACTGGTGGGCTTAGCCTCAGAGACTGTTGCCGTGGCTCCGGCTGCCTTGTCCGAGTCCGTGCTCCTGGGGAGGCGGGAGAAAAGCTCTCGGCAGGCCATGGCTCCAGGCAGAGGGGGGGAATCAGGTCTCCCGGTGGGAGAGGCTGAGCCGCCGGTCCCATGAATTATCCGCGGAATTATCCCTAAGTCTGCTTAACCAGAGCGGGACAAAGACAGAGCCGGCCCCCAAGCAGCGGGACCATTGTCCGCTGGCTGGCACCGCGGCATTTTGGGTCTGTCACGCAGGATGATGCGTCATCATTCTGGAGCTGGCGTTTGTCTCCAAACCTGACTGGGTCACCAGACCAGTCAGCCCAGAGGCATGAGAAAGTGACAGCTTTTTTTTTTCTCCATGTTTTTGTTTTCACATAAAAACACTTCACACGGCCCATAAAGAGAGCCTGAATATACATCACTGAATCAAGCTGAGAGTTTTTTATTTTCTTTTGCTACTTTTTAGCTATTAGAAAAAACTAGGAGCATCAGTGGTTAGTGTAAAAAAATGACATAAAAAAATTGAACTCAATGCAACTACCAAAGGACAAAAAAAAAATCCCCCAAATAACAGAATAATAAATAACACCCCATCTTTCGTTTCATATTGTAATTATTCTTGGTTTCTCTCATTGTTCAATGTTTTGTTTGTATGTGAAGCACTTTGTAACAGTGTGTTTTAAAAGGTGCTATATGTATAAAGTTTTACTTACTTACTTACTTAATATTGTCCTTATTCTTATTCTCACTTAATATTAATCTTACATTGGCCATCATATCTTTTTCATTAGAAAAATTTCATGCTCAACTTTATTTTGACACTCATTTTGATCAATAATCAACAAAAAAGAACAAACTATATTTTGTATTAATTTAATTAGTTTATTATTATTATTATTATTTATTTATTTAATTTTTTCCCCCCTGTTTGTGCCGTGGCACTTTTACGCCAAAAGCAGTTTTAACAGAATATTAGGTGAATATATTCACCCAATATTAAGGTATTTCAGTGAATCTACACCTACTATAATAAAGATTTCACATTAACTTTCAAGTGAAACAAATATTACATTTGACTTCCTTTCAAATACATATTTTAAATGGAAATTTAGCACAATATTTACAAACAAACAAAACCTCAGACTAAACATAAAGCAAACAGCCGGGTTGAGACGTCCCTGTCAAAAGGTCTGGAGCTGCAACATCCTAAAGACAAACATAGCTGGGACCTCTCACTGTTGCCACGGGGTTGCTAGGGAAACGGTAAAGCTTCATTCCCAGCAGCTCAGAGAAGGGTCAGCCGGGCTGCTTGACCCATCCGAGTCGTCTGCCCCGCAGCCTCAATGGTATGCGCTTTAATATGGCCAACATACCGTCTGTGGTATGTGCATTCCTGTGGCAACACAAGATGCATCGACGAAACATTTTCAAAAGGAAGTGTGGCGGAGGCAATACCCGGAATGTTTTTGCGTTTCTGTGATACAGCACTTGATTTCTCATTATGATGCTAATGCTAGATGTCAGCGAAGAAGAAACTGCAGGCATTAATGCTGTGAGATCATTCGTGTTTCGAGAATCGCTTTTCCATTATGCGTCTCATCATACCCGGTATTCTTAAGCGTTTGTTAATGCAAAGGTAAGAGTACCTCCCAATACTTATGGAGCAGCTCGAGGTGTTTAATATTTCAGAGTTTCCGTTGACATGATTGGCCCAGAGGCCCTGCCAGGAGAGCGGGAACACTCAGTCACGCTGGATTTAGACACGGCAATTAGTGACAAGATCATTACGGAGAAAGAAGTCAGCAAAATCCTGCGCTGCTCCGCACTGACATGGCCAGGGTCAGCCACTCTCAACATAGACGCAATATATATAAGAAGATGACACACACACATTTAGTCCACAGCAAAGCCCTCTTCTCTCATTGTTCCTGCTCTGACTTCAGCGCTGACCTTTGGCAGACAGACTGCTGGTCTAGTGGACATGCAGGGAGACAGATCCTGTTTCTGGATCAGGTTAACCTGGATCCTTTGCCACTACACAACAACAGAGGCCGTGTATCAGATACACATCTGAGGGGTCAAGTGCACCGCTGATCTGACGACCAATCTGCTGTCCGGTCCACCCCGTCCACTGAACCGTTTAGCCAATCTAAATCTACTGACAATCTGAGCAACCCAAACATCTCGTTGTCAGACAGGAATCTGCATGCTGCTTCATTAAATTACAGGACAGTCTGTTGTGTGTCCTGTGTGACTGCTACGGGTCAGGCAAACACACTAGACACATTATATGGACTATAGAATCATGTCAGGAATATTTATTATCAATATTTCAATATTTATCTTCCAATGGGTTGTTTTGTTTTGGAAAAAAACAAATCTCATCATATTTAACTATAACAAGAAAGTAGAGATTTTTATTATTATTATTTATGTATGTATGTTTTTAGTAGGGCTGTCCTCGATCAAAAACATTCTTAGTCGACTAACGCGATTTTTTCCGACTAATCGATTCATTGATTTAATCGACTGATCTGTAAAACTGAGTTTCTCCACAAAGAATCACACAAAAGCACCACTTTAAATCTTGCGTTTACCAGAGATGTGCTCATAAGTTTCTAGGAAAGAAGTTCTTTAGCATGAAAAAAAGCATAAAATGACTACACGACTAAAGAAATCGTAGTTGACGAAGACCAAAACAGCAGATTATGCGGCTAATCTACTAAAAGGGGGGCAGCCCTAGTTTTTAGATATGGGATCATCCAAGAGAAATACTGTATGTATTAATTCACAAAGGATGGTCAAAAGTTAATAAATCCATCCAATTATCGATCAACTAATCATTATTGAGTTACTCTGATATGTCAGTGTTAGAGGAATTTATACCAATCCCATGAATACTGCCAATGGTTTTATTAAATGTCACTAAACACATAAACAATAAGGTCAGTGAACGTATCAGACTTCAGTTCACCAAAATGTTTTGAACCCATAAAGAAGTAAATAGAAAGTTAAAATAATTCTGCCTCAGGACATCATGATGTGAAAAGAGATTTGGTCAAGAAAATTATTGACTCAATTATCAATCTTTTATATCACATTTTTCTGAATCTTTACATTCTGGTGCTACACTGGTCCACTTATTGATAGATGTATTCAAACACATTATTGTCAAACAACCTGAAAATCACTTGTTTTGTCAATAAATTAGAGCTGCAACGATTAATCAATTAACAATTAAATTAATCGGCAAATATTTTGATAATCGATTAATCGGTTTGAGTCATTTTTCAAGAAAAAGAAAGTCAAAATTGTCTGATTACAGCTTCTTAAATGTGAATATTTTCTGGTTTCTTTACTCCTCTATGACAGTAAACTGAATATCTTTGAGTTGTGGACCAAACAAAATATTTGAGGACGTCATCTTTGGGCTTTGGGAAACACTGACTGACATTTTTCAACATTTTATAGACCAAACAACTAATCGATTAATCAAGAAAATAATCAACAGATAAATCTTTAGTTGCAGCCCTAGAAGGAATACTCAACTCAAATGGCAATTATGCAACTTGTTTGAATGATTTACTATCTGTACTATAGCATGTAGGATGTTGCTAAGAGATCTATATAGTTATATAGTTATCTATCTATATATATATCTATATATATATAGATATATATATATATACCTTCTTTGTTATGTATAACAAAGAAAATGCATCCATCCATTACATGTCAAAAAACAGATACAAAATACTGTGAATACCTCTCAAACGTTTTAAGTTTATTTATTTTTTTTATCAATTTTACATGTATGTTAATTATTTTTGTAATCCACTGAATGTAATGCCTTTTTTTAGCTATTTCTTTGTTGTTTTTAATTTTGCTTTTATTATGTTTGTTGTTTTTGGTTTTGTTAATTTGATGTTTTTAATTATACTCGATCAAATCTGAACCCTGGGGAAGAATCTGGTTGAAGTTTACTTAGATATGATACAGTCTATGATATGAACCCTCTGCATGCTCTGACATAAATCTTTACATTAATCCTTTTTGGGGGGGAATTTCTACTTTATTTGCTAGAGTGAGACAGACAGAAAAGCCAGGAGAGAGAGGATCTGACACGCAGCAGCTACCAGGGTGTAATCTATACATTAATCTTGACATAAAATAGCTCACCATTCTGATACTGGTTGTGTATGTATAGCTTCTTGGAGTCAGTAATGCAATCACAAGCACTGATGAAATTGGAGCGAAGAGGAATAACAAACTACTTTTTTCAGGGAATTCAAATTATTGTCTTTTAGCTTCCACGAACAGGCCGACGGGCCAAACCTGGTGGTCTGGCTGGCACTGATTCACCGCACAAGTGAAAGGAAAAACAAGGCGAGATCCAGACAGAGGATGCAGCGTGTGGTAAGAGACAAATGTTGTCACAGTATGGAATAATCGTCACTTATGAGCTGGCTTCACACTCGTCCTGGATCGAAAGAAAGGGAGGGAGCAGAGCACAGAGAGAAAAACACTGGCACACTTTTTAAAAACCCCTCATCGTGGACATGAGTGGTGGCTCATGTGTTATAGGGTGTCACAACCCCAGACAGGACGAGCGAGGAAGGTGGAGACGTGAGAGCTCAGAGGCAGAGCTCTGGCACCAGGCCTCCTGCTAATTGGTCAGGTCAGATATCTCACGGTCGGCTGGGCGTCGTCCCGTTGCTCGACACAGGGGCTGCTGTGAGCGGAGCGTTCCAGATGCCGCGGCGCATAACGCCAGGGCTCATGGAGCGCACTGTCCCCCAAAATAAGTTCACACCATCCTCACCGCCTCTCTTGTAGGGATGCACCAGACCTTCTGACATATGGCTCTGCTCTCCTAATTACCTCTCAGTCCTGCTCTTCTTCTCTGTGCTACACTGATCACGCTAAGCACTTTGAATTTCCATTTATCCATTAAAATGCCAGTTAAAATGTTTACATTAGTGCTAAAAAAAATGGTTTTAAATACTCATAATGCTCACAAAAAGTGCACTGGCCTCCAGCACAACTGCAGTGTGATGTAGCTGACTGGGAACATGATGGTGGGGAGCGTTTTGGACCAGTAAGTGGAACGTTTCTTGTTTCCCTGCCTGTTTGGCAGAACGACCGTCACTAAATTGTTCAGAAATAATGTGAGCTGCTGCCTGTTAGGGTGTGCAGGTTTTGTCTTGGCTCTTGTTTAGGTGAGAGCAGGAAGAATGAGTGGATGAGGCGGTGGTGGGTGGGTAGGAGGGAGCCGGTGCGATGGGTGATGATGGTGGGAGTTTTGGAGAGAGGGGGGGAGAAACTGCCTCATCGACGAGACCATATGTTGTCCCCAGCTTGCAGTTGCCACGCCAATGGGCCTCCAAATTTTAACACATTTTGACAATGTGTCAGTTGAGCTCTACCCCTGGTTGTGTGTGTTGTGTGTGAAGGTGTGACTGTGTTGTTTTGTGTATATATGTGTGTGTGTGTGTGTGTGTGGATGTACACTATAGGCAGTAGTGTGTTCTCACATTCCTGCTCCCTCGCCACTCCTTCCTCCTACAGTCACCTTGTTCTCTTAGTGCACTGTGCCAAGTTCCCTGGAAGTCAGCTTACACCATATACACACGTACACAACTACACATCCACACACACACACACACACACACACACACACACACACACACACACACACACACACACACACACACACACACACACACACACACAATGCTTTTGCCATAAACTATGAAATCTACCCATATGTACAGCTTACAAAACTAAGTAGCATTAGATATGTTTAGGTTACCATAGCGATGAGACACTTCTTTCACCACTCTTTCTCTCTCTGTCCCTCTTTCTTTCATTCCCGTACCCTAACCTAAACCTAATTCTAACCTGAACCTTAAAACCCGAGTCTGAACCCTCAAACAGGCCTTTGAAGGTCTGTCCGAAAGGGAGGACTGACCAAAAAAGTCCTCACTTTCCAAAAATGTCCTCACTCTGAAGGTCAAAAACTCAAATTGGTCCTCGCAAAGGTAGCTGTATAAGCACACACACACACACACACACACACACACACACACACACACACACACACACACACACACACACACACACACACACACACACACACACACACACGTTCTTAGTCAAGGTCAGATCTGGACAAGGGTTCCGTTGTCAAAATATGCTTAAAGACGCACATTAACTTTTGGATCTCTGGGCCAAAAAATAATTAATAAGATAAAACAAAGTAAAATAAACAGCCTATATATAAAAAAAGTACATTAGTTAAAGACAATTAGATGTTTTCCTATAACATGGAATGTAATGTTGGTAATATATTTGCAACATATACAGTATATGTGCCAAACTGCATGATAACAGGAGAAGAAAAAAAACTAAATCATACTGTAATAAAAATCTCTTTTAAACAAGAAATGACTAAAATGTGATTATTTTAGCACATTACATACATTTTTGCAGAATTTTTCTTCACAAACTATAATGAAAATTATATAAAATTGTATATATATATTACTGTTTACCAGGCTAAAAATCTTTGAATTTCTGTAAAATGTAGTGTATCTGCAATTTTTTATTTATTGACTCAATTAATCCATACATGAACTTCTGCTTTTTGATTTTAACTGAAATTAAATTGTATTTTTTTTTAATGCAAAATCTCTAAGAAAACAATTACATTACAATATAAAATAAGATGAGTTTAATCTGGAAAATCTCTTTAAATTCACTTGTATGAAGCTGAATATGAGCCTAGTAATATCAGAATCAGAATCGTGTTTATTGCCAGGTGTAAGAGGTATACACTAGGAATTTACTTTGGTTTTGTTGGTGCAAGTTAAACAGTATAATAACAAAAGAATAGATAAAAACGTTAGAATAAAATAAGAATAAAAAATTTGAAATTCTACCAATATAAATTGAAATTCTACCAATATATATCTGTGTGCTTGAGAGTGCTTTATGATTGTTTTCAGCTGTGACATCAGGAACAAACCAAACTAAATAAAGAAGAGTTTATAGAGATGATCACTCACTCAGCATAGTCCCGCTTGCAGTAAAGTTTTCTGTCCCGCAGAAAACAGGAGTTCCTGAGCGCGTCTCCGCACGCGGCGCACCGCACACACTCCTCGTGCCAGAGTCCGTCAGTGACTCTGAGCAGGAACCGATCAGTGATCAGCTGGTGACATCCGGCACACACTGCTCTCTGATCCATATCTGCACAGATGATGATGGGCACAAATCCCTTCATTAGGAGGCTTTTACTAACCAGCAGGACGCAGCTGAAACATACTGGCTGAACAAAGTTTGATGATAAAAACAGTAAAATTAGACTTTACTGCATTATAATGGGAGGAAAAAGTGGTTAAATAGGCAGTTTGTTTATTAAAAATGCATTGTTAAGAATTTCCCAGTAAAATAACAGTAAAGAACTGGCAGCAGGGTTGCCTTTATGTTACTGTGAAATTAACATTATTATACTGTCTGTGTATATGCATTATTTTTTGCCTAGATGAATAGACTTAGCAGGTAACAGACATAGGAATAGTCACACTAAATACAATTAAAGGCACTTAATAGACTTGTTGACACTTTTCTCAAAATGAGTGTCTATAGCTGGCTACAAGCACAGAATGCAAACCAGAACAACATGTGAGTGAAGAACAATAAAGCTAATTCACTGATTTTACAATCATGTACAATGTACAAGCCTCACATGTGCAGATCAGGTCCCAGAATTAAAAAAATACTGCATGAAACTGTTACTGATGATACTTTAGACTTTCTTTTTTTTTTTAGTAATAACAGGTTAATACTGTTGAAATCCTGTTGTAAATTAACAGCAATTGTTTACAGTGTGGGTATCATAGGCTATATTGAGACGTTAATTGTTTTTTTAATTGTTTTTGACTGTTGTTTAAATTGCCCAAAGTTCATTTGATGACCATGTGCATGTTTATATATCATATTATATTATCATTCTATGATATATGAGTTATTAGAGGAGAAGTGAGAAAGGGGTATAGGGAAATATCAGTTTTACTTCTACCTACTCCTTTTCGGACACTATTACTGTTGTTTTGTTTGTTATTGTTTTGTATCTATTTTTTATGTTCGAAATAAAGTCATTCATTCATTCATTCATGTGCCAAAAATAGAGCTAAAAATCAAAAAAAAAAAAAAAGCTAAAAACAGCACAAGTGAAATTCAAGCAAAAAAATATTTTTAAATATTCTAATTAAAGCTTTATTAGTATAATCATGTCATCAAGTTTTACCGTTTATCAAAGTTAACTGAAGGAAAATTAACATTTAAAATAGAGTTATGTAAGTTGAAGAAGCGCATGAATACCTGTAAAGTGTGCGGATGTCCAGACGGTAGAAAAGTGTTTTTCAGTTGTTCTCAGTCAGTCAGAGCATCTCCGGAGCAGATCAGAGTCCTGCTGCTGCTGCAACTTGCTGCTCGGTCAGAGGAGCAGAGAAGAGAAGAAGAGAAAAGAAAGGAAAAGAAGAAGAGAAGAAGAGAAGAGAAGAGAGCCAGTAGCGCATCAAAGTTTCTCCTCAGAGCTCCAGACGACCTTTCTGAGTCCTCCTGTTATCGACTATTTAGGCTTTCTATCAATTATCCTATTAGGAGTGAACGGGAAGGAGAGAGAGAGAGACAGACAGAGAGAGAGAGAGAGAGAGAGAGAGAGAGACACAGAGAGAGAGAGACACAGAGAGAGAGAGACTTCCTCCATGTGCAGGTGCCGGTTACCTCTCTCCCCTCCCTCTGTCTCTGTCTCTCTCTCTCTGGATGACATGAAAGGTTTGTTTTTTCATTAGAAAGCCATTAAAATAATGCACATATAGTGCTCAGGAAGTAAAGTGCAGGTTGAAAGGTCATACTTTTAAAGGATGTACATAGTATAGCAAAAAAAATGATTAATCGATTAGTTGTCAACTTTTAAAATTAAACTCCCAACTTTTTTGATAATCGATTAATACTATATCATCAGGTGTGGGATTTTTTTTTTACCAGGATGAACATTACTTTTGACTATAGAGCTGCAACGATTAATCGATTAGTTGTCAACTTTTAAATAAATTGCCAACTACTTTTGATAATTTGAGTCATTTTATGAGAGAAAAAAAAAGTAAAAAATTCTCTGATTTCTTGCTTCTTAAAGGGACTGTTTGTAACTTTTTACACGTATAAATCTACCTGGTCAGGATCCCATGCGCGCTCGCGTATGCGCGCTTGCGTGTGGCCGCTGCCTCTCCTCCTCTGCCTGCTTGCCTTCACTCACACACCGTGCGCGTTCTCGCTGTCTCGCTCCACCTCTAGACGTGCATGCACGCACACTCCACACTGCAGAAGAGTTAGTAGCTCTGAGAATTTCTCGTGAATGTACAGTAGACGTTTGTGCAGAAATAACTGCTGCAGCTCCTCCAGACCAACAGAGGTTTTCCGTGCCTTGTGAAGTGACGGGGCTCCGCAGCGAGAAACGTTATCGTCCCTGACGGGGTGTCGGTGTCTCCCTGCGGGAGCAGTCGAGAGACGATAACGTTTCTCTTCCTGCTTCAGCCCCGTCACCGACCCGCCACACCAGCTGACGTGTGTCGCCTCACTGTTTTGAGCGATGCTGTTCATGTATATTTAGAGCGAGCAAGCGCGAGCCCGACGCTGACTTTCGTTGACTTCATGGCCACAGGTGTCGCTGTTAACAAGCATTTCTGAAAGTTACAAATAATCCCTTTAAATGTGAATATTTTCTGGTTTCTTTACTCCTCTATGACAGTAAACTGCATATCTTTGAGTTGTGGACAAAACAAGACATTTGAGGACGTCATCTTGGGCTTTGGGAAACACTGATCAACATTTTTTTTGTAGACCAAACAACTAATCAAATAATCGAGAAAGTAATCAACAGATTAATCGACAATGAAAATAATCATTAGTTGCAGGCCTAATGCATGGAACAAGATTGTTGATGATGATGGATAGATAGATAAATAGATAGATGGATAGATAGATAGATAGATAGATAGATACTTTAACAAACTTCACGCCAAAGGTGGAGGTAGTACTAATAAAACAAGTATATCTACCAAAGTAAACCATAGACCTCTTTATCTATTATCAGTTGGATGTGACGCCAATAATATCACATAAACACACATTTTACAGCGTGTTCATGTTCTTGTTATGAATCAATATTTACTTTCTCAAAAGCTCAGATATGTTTTAAGTAGAAAGATATAAAAAAAAAGCTATATGACAGCTGGACTGATCATTTATGAATAAATAATGAACAATCAAATCTAATCTTAAGGCCAATACAATATTTTTAAAAATGATCATTAGTCTTTAATATAATTGTAAATGCATTTTTCCCCCACACATTTTGAGCAAGAATGTTTCTATATTTCAAACATATCTTTGAGCATTTCTGTACAGTACTGCTACAGTAAGTCTTGTTACTTATCAGCGAACATATACACTGACACTGATGTATCCGTGTGATAAGTGAGCTTAAGCCTATGTATCGGTCTGGCTCCACTATAGTCCACATTTTGTTGTTTTCGTTCTGTTTACATTCCCATACGACACCACCACCTTCACCACCAGCAGTCTTTACATCACGAGGAGTAAAGGTGTTTCTGATGCAGAGGCCCTGATGTTGAGGCCTGTAACTGTGGCAGACTGGAACCATGAGGAGGAGGAGGAGGAGGAAGATACAGGAATATCAAACATGCTATGAATGAAGCATCATCTGTCTTGTGGTGTTTACACTCTGTGGACACCATCTGGTGGTCAACGACTGGAAGTGTAAAGAAGGGACAACAGTTGGCTGCTTTTGTCTGGAAAATAATAAAACAAAACATTTAAGCAGATCAGTCAAAGAGGATGAGAAAATTGATATTCTGTCAACAGATTATATGTATATTTTTTTACTCTTTTTCTACTTGTGATTCAGTTATGTTTTTATGATATTTTCATGATGATTTCAGGTAATTGTTTAAGTTATATCTAATTGACACAGGGTGGATATTTGGGTTGCAGGCCTACGTAATAGCATTGGAGTAGTTATTTATGAGTCGTGTATATGATAACACTGAGTGAATTGTTTGAGTTATGGGGAAGGGCACATGTAGCCTAACATTTATTAATGTTGTTTATGAGAATATGTAGTTTGCTATATGTTTATTGTTCATTTCTTTGCTATTCCATTTTTACGTATAGTTTAACTTCACAAGATGCTCCACGTACCTCATTTTCACACAGGTGATTTCCCCTCTAAAATAACACGTACAATTACTACTTTATAATATTATGACTTTATTCTCATAATATTCCGACTTTTTTTCTCGTAAACTTATGACTTTATTCTCATAATATTACAACTTTTTTCTCGTAAACTTATGACTTTATTCTCATAATATTACGACTTTTTTTCTCAGAAACTTTTGACTTTATTCTCATAATACGACTTCTTTTTCTCGAAAACCTATGACTTTATTCTCGTAATATTATGACTTTATTCTCAAAATCTCCGATTTATTCTTTTTCGTCAATGTGGCCCTAATACTCCTTACATCAGCTGTTAGCTCTATTATTTAGCCAAGCAGTACTACCGGCTGCTAACAGCTAAAGTTAACATTAACTAGCTCTCCTTCTGCCGATTTCAACACAGATTTGTTTGGGCTGAAAGGGAAGAAGTATGAAAACACCCCAAGTATCTGACAACACTATGGAAAGGACCCATACAGAGAAATAAAACATTTTTCTTTAGCTTTAGCTTGATCCAGTCCATTTGTTATTGTGTCCAAGTCCCGCAAGTATCATTGTGAAATCTGAATTTACAGTAACAAGTCCCACTCTTTATGCTCTTTACATCATTCTTCCTCTGTGGGCGTAAATACGGACGGCCATCGAATTCAAAGACCTCATCCACATTGTCGAAATCCTCTAAATATTCAGCCATGACACTGAAAATATTTTAGATAACACTAAGCTACACTTCCTGAAATCCAGCACAACAAACTCTGCCCGGCTGGCATTGCGTTTCCGCCCTGGATCTACTACACCTGTCTTCTGGCAAAACGTCACCTCGCGAGTTTTCAGAACGAGAATTCTCCTCGCGCGAGACTCGGACCAAAATTGTTGTATCTAGAAGGTAACCTGCAAATTGCGAAAACGTGCAAAAACTTGCAAAAAACTCCCGCGAGACTATGCCCGACGACCTAAACGTAGTTATTCCGGCAATCATATATAAACTGGGGAAAAAAGTTCGGAAACTTGTGTTTGGTCGATTATTTCTCTGTTGTTACAATGCTAATTGGCATTGTATTTTATAGCGTTGGAAAGCCTGTTTATTTGCCTTCACAATGATGTCCATGCATTTGTGGGCTGAGCAGCACAGCTGATTATGTGGGTAGCACCAAAGAAAGATTTGACAAAATGCTCTGCCAATGGTAAACAGTGTATTCTCATAAGGCTACTAAGAAGCCTGTAATGACTGCCCTTCACCGTCAGACCCATTTGCGCTGGTGTCACAACACAGACACTGGAACCTGAACATGTGGGGGAATGTCATGTTTAAATTTTTCTTGGGCACTACCCACATAATCAGCTGTGTTGCTCATCCCACAAATGCATGATCCTAACAAGTTTGACATCATTGTGAAGGTAAATGAACAGGCTTTCCAACCATGTAAATGCCAATAAGCATTGTAACAACAGAGAAATAATCGACCAAACACAAGTTTCCGAACTTTTTTTCCCAAGTTTATATACGAGGTCAATGCCTAACCTCAACCGTCTCACGAGTGTTTCGCTATTTGCGCGTTACCTTCTAGAGACGACCTTCCAAAATCCCAAAGTTAGAAGTTCCCTTGTGTTGTTTTAGAGCCACATAATAATGTAAGGTTTAGCAGTTAATTAATATGTTTGAGATAAGTTACTAAAAATATATTTACAATGTTTACAGAGTTAATAATTTACATATTTATGTTTACAAGATTATTATTTACATATTTACATGTCAAGATATTATAACTATTTCAAAAATGCTGCTGTAAATATTTGAACATGTAAAGAATAATCTTGTAAACATAAATATTTAAATAATTAACTGTGTAAACATTGTAAATATATTTTTAGTAACTTATCTCAAATATATAAATTAACTTCTAAACCTTACAATAAAAATGTTTCAGATTATCAAGAATAAAAGTAAAAATGAATTTGGATTTTACAGGCAGCTATATACAAAATATCAATCAATTATATAATATTTGCACCGGCTTCAAAAATCCCGTTAGCTCTAACTGTAAAAAAAAAAAAAAAAAGACAAGACAAACAACACATTTCACATAAATTTTTAAATAACTTTATTCTGTAAGAATTCTCAGATGTGTTTTAAGAAATGCATGGATGGTTTCTGTTTTTTTTTTTATACAATTCATCTTTGAATAAAATATGATTCCTTTTCAAATTGCATTGGGTTGCTTTTAAAACGGACACCTGAAATTATCTATTTACAAAAGAAATCTGTTAACAATTCTATTAGAATTCATTTTGACAGTTTACTCGATCCTCCGTCTCAAGACTCCACCCTCCCCGAAACCTCAAAATATTTTTTTTAATATTTTAATTACAATGTTTCGCTTGGTACAAAATATGCTGTTTTACAATTTGAATCAAGTATTTTTTTAATTCTGTCTTCATATCGCTGACAATGTGGGAGTATGTACAGGGGGAAGGGGGGGACAGGTGTCATGTGATCTGATGCGGCGCCTCCAGCATCTCCATCAGGAAGGTGTCGATGGGCGTGTCCCCGATCAGCTTGAAGAAGAACAGATGCTCCAGACACTTGAGGCCGATGGAGCGCAGGGCGGGCAGGCGGAGCAGCAGCTTGGCAAACCTGCGGAAAGTAGAAGACACGGACTGTAGTGATCGGCATTTCCTATTATGTAGAAAATCATTATTATGTTTACCATTCAAAATCTATAAAATTGCATACCATTCATTTTTTTTTTTTATCAAAACTTTTTTTAGTTTTATATTTAAATTTTATCAGACTACATACTCACACATTTTATTGATTGCATTTGGAAATATTACACCACCACATTTATCTTACAACTGTAGTTAGTAGTTACTTTGTCCATCAAGATTTATGCAAACATGCAAAAGCACATGATAAACGATGCACTGCTCTTCAGTTTATTATCAAATAGCATGTTTAGTTAGACATAGTACCACCTACAACTTAAAAATCCTGCATACATTTGAATGCATCTGCAGTTTAATGAGTACTTTTACTTACAATGTTTATGTATTATTTGCTGCTAATGTTTTCAAGTTTTAAGTGAATCCAAGAATTCTACTTTTAATGCTGTATTTTTTTTCGTTACATTATCAATACATCTACTTAAGAAAATGAATAAATCCAATACGGTAATATACAATGTATTTCTTCTTTTTTATGCTGTCAATTACAATTGTTTTTTACTTTTTATTTATTGACTCAATTAAACCATACGTGTGCTCTCTTCTCCAAGATACAAAATCACTTCATCATACAATATCAATGACTAAGACAAAGAACATGCCATAACATAATCAAAAAAAACAAAAGAAGAAAAAATAATTCCAAAAAGAAAATATAGAAAATAAAATGGAGTAAGGAGATACAGCCAAACATATAATAATAATAATAATAGTAATAATGATATCTAATTATAACTTATTATAACTTATTAAATACTGAAGTAAATTGACAGTGTAGGCTTTTATTTCACATCATCTGTTGATCTTATTCAGCTCCCAACAGTAAATTAAAATAATCAATTGTGCCCATTTTCTATAAGCAGTAACACGACCAACCTCGATGCTTTTAAGAACTAATGCTGTAGCAAGTGTTTAAGAGCTGTAATGTAAAGTAGTCTGCAATCTTCATTGCTACGCACAAGCCAAAGCAGTAATTAAATGATGGTGTTTGATATTGATTGATACTGTAATGTAATACAGTGTGTTTCCTACCTGCCAGGCTGGTCTGGGTATTTCTGTTTCGTGTACGACTCCAATGAGGCGTAAACTTTTTCCCTCAGCCCTTCGACCTCTGGCGGGTTTGAGAGACCTTTTGCATCTGAAACAAAAACAGTCAGGGCCAAACATTACACTAATAAAACATTAAATCCACAATATCTCAAAGCCAGCGTATTTACTGGTAAAAAATACATGGGTTCATAGTGAAGTCCCTCCAGGCTGCCATGAAGATATTAAGTTCGGTATCATGTACATGTACATGTCAAATACATACAAATCCACTGTTTGCATCATGATCTACCTCATTGAGGGAAAATCAAAATGCAGATAAACTTCTCATCCAAGGTGTTCTAGCATGTTGTCTAAAAGTGAAGAGTGAGTGGAGGCCGAGCTGACCTGGGTTGAAGAGGACGATGGCTCGCAGGCAGCCGAGCTCCGTCTTATCCATCTGCATATCTTTCATTTTAGATACCAACTCTGTCAGGACTCTGCAGGAGATCGAATGAATAACATTAGAGAGTTTTGACAATGAAGGTTAATGAAGCAAAAAAAAAAATATAAACATTGCCCCCATTTCCCCACAAAAACTAAGACAACAGTAGCTAATACCAGCATTTGGTAAAAGTTTTCCTACCTCAGACCACAAAATGACCGTAATATATCTGCAGCGTTTTGATAGGGTTTTTGATTAATACCAACCCCTCGCATTTCACTACACGCCACTGGCAACATCACAAGACTTTTCAGATATAAAAGCAAATAATAAAAAACTATATTCCTCTTGTAACAAAAAGAAAATAAGACTACTCTGTGACCGAAAGGAGGAGGCTGTAACTGATGGTTGTAGCCGTGTAAACAAATTGTTTTAAAAGACAATACGGTGACTCACTAGGGGTCACCAAAGCTTCAGGGGAGGTCGTGAGGCCTTCTTGATTTTAAGGCAATTTTTTTTTAAACATAGGTGACCTAAATCTCAGCATTCCATTCATTTTTGTGAAGAAAACTAAATTAAATTGTTATTTTTAAGATATAAACTTAAGAATTAGAAAAGTAATCAGTTGTGTCAGGGACAAGAAAATACTGAATTTGTCAAAAAAAGAAGCCTATTAAGTATATATGATTGTTAAAAATAAAAAAATACAGAATACAGATAAAGACAAGTATCAAAAATAACAGGAAATCTCAAATCTGATAAATTATTCACAGGAAGTATCTGCTCAAAATCCATCCAAATCACTAATTTTACACAAACTTCCTGCAGTTGTTGCGTTCGCTATTTGGGTTTATTGTACAGTTTATCAGTTGTTCTGTACTGTTATTGTTATGCATTGAGTATAATATGAAATATCCATAAAATATGTCTCTGCCTTTATCTCTGAATGTTACCTACCTATCAAAGATGGAGCCCACTCCGGCACTGTGGGCGCTGTTTCTGTGGACGTGGAGGCCCGTCGCCAACAGGATGCCATCTTTTACCGTGACAGAGCGATGCGAGAAAGAGGCGATAAGAAGCTCGTTCCAGCCTGGATGCAAAAAAAAACAAACAAACATCCTTTTTATCCCTCCACTTTAAGTCAAGTTTGTGTAATTGATACATGACATCATTTGTGTGATTTATCAGTCTTATTATGTATTACATAATGATTATTATTAGATCTGCTATGTGGCTTCTTGACTTCCTCCTTCAGGCCTGTGTGTGAAATGTCTCACCAGCAGAGGTCAGCGCTGGTGTGGCTGCAAACCGCACTGCTGGGACTTGACAAATAGTCCAGTTATATTTGGTTTCACTGCTCCATTAAACTAGATGGAAAAAATGTATTTAGCAAATGTAAAAGACTCAAATAGACTGGCTGCCTGGGGACGAATAACTACACTGCAGGAAATTCTACACCACCACGAGGACAA
This sequence comes from Sebastiscus albofasciatus, assembly GCA_916701655.1. Classification (NCBI taxonomy): domain Eukaryota; kingdom Metazoa; phylum Chordata; class Actinopteri; order Perciformes; family Sebastidae; genus Sebastiscus; species Sebastiscus albofasciatus. Next base: position 47,672 of record CAKAOI010030713.1, on the reverse strand, counting down.
TGAAAGCCCTGTTTACTGTTGTAAGGAAGTGTATGTGTGTAGTTTTTTCTTTGTTTTGCTTTAATGCTGTGCATACCCTCCATATATAGACTATACACTCTATGTTTGTTGCATGTATGGGATTGTGTGTGTGTCTACCTGCTCGTAGTAGGATGACCTGGTCATCGAGGGGGAGTTCGGAGAAGTGCGGGATCCTTTTGGCCCACTCCACCAAGGTGAAGAGCTGTTTGTCTGCTGCTTGGCAGATATTAGTGACGGGGTCGTTGGTCTGGAAGAATGCAAAAACAAAACAGTCAACAACTATGCTGGTGGGCGCTTCAGTGACATTTAAACGTGTCTGACAGCGATCAGTGAGTAGGTGTAGTCGTGGCTATTTCTGGGTCATCAATTTCCTCTCGAGACTTGTGAGAGATTTAACCCTAAGAGACAATGGTGAGCATTTCTGTCATGGAAACTGCTGAGAAACCCCCTTATTGTCAATCTACGTAGGAAAGCCATCCATCCTCTGAATGGTCTTTAGTTTGTGGCTGTAAAGTTTCATGAGGCTGTGATTATCCTAGAGGTCACCACAGGTCATTTTATACAGGGAGGTCAAGTTTCAAAAAATGGTCTTACTACAATGAAATGACTGCTATGGGGACTAACATCATCACACATGAATACAATTGGGCTCAATGGCTCCACAAGAGTCTCAACTTTCCAGTCATACCTGATTTATGTAATTCCAGCACTGTTTAGGGACCCCAGTATGCAGAAATATTCCATTTTTAGATTGGGTGAAAATAACACGTTTATACTGCATGCATAAAAAAAACATGTTTTTTGCCACAAACTGCATGTGATTATCAGAAAGTGGGCATGTCTGTAAAGAGGAAACTCGTGGGTACCCATAGAACCCATTTTCATTCACATATCTTGAGGTCAGAGGTCAAGGGACCCCTGTGAAAATGGCCATGCCAGTTTTTTCCTCGCCAAAACGTAGCCTGACTTTGGAGTGTTATCAGCCTCCTTCCCGACATGCTAGTATGACATGGATGGTACCAATGGATTCCTGAGGTTGTTTAGTTTCTAGTATGATACCAGTACCTTCACTCTAGCTCTGTGTCTACTTCACGGATCATTTACTGACATCTGGGTATCATGGTAAGAAAAGCAAAAACAGACTTTAGAGCAGCTGTCAGTAGCTTGATTCTATTACGGAGTCACACTATAGACTGGATTTAGTCCCATATGTTATTTATCTTTGAGTAGCTTACAAATCAAAAAAAAAACATTTGAATCTAGCAATTATTGGATCTATCACATCAGTTTTTGGAGAACTAATTTGACTTGGACTGATCATATTCCTTCATTCAGCTTCGCAATAGCAAAGAGCTTATTAACTCAGCTGGGAGGATATTCTTTGACCACCACTGATCAGGCCAACACAATAATAAAAAGCAGCACATTTTTTACCATACAGTGGTTCCTCCATCTGTTACTGTCGGAACCACCTCAGCCTCATGATAAAAACAGATTAATAATTGAGCTCAGTGTCTGTGGTTCGTACTGAGTTGCTAGGGCTGCCGTCGCTGTACGTCTCTGTTTTGGGCTCCACCGCAACCTCAGCGTCCAGGATCTTGTCCACAGGCATTTCCTCGTTGAAGCTGCTGGTAGATTCCACCTCGCTCTCCCCTCGCTCCCTTCCACGCTGCCGCTCTTCCTGTACCGCTACACGCACACACACACACACACAAACATATATATTTCAAACCCCCCATGATTATTGCCATCAGCATAACCATAATATCACTAATGTTAACTCTGAACTGGACAATAATATAAGTGGCTCTCCGCTTTACAGTTTGACTATAAGAAGACTAAAGGTGCATCCTCTGAACCCAATAATTAATGAATTTATTCATTGGACTATAAAATGTCAGAAAGTTCCTATCACAATGCTCTAAAGCCAGAGATTGGGGTATTAAATGCGAGATTGGGATCATTTCTATTGCCTCCGCACGGCTCTCAACATGGCGACGACTGAGCCAGCAGCTCGTAGCCAACAGTGAAAACAACAGCATTAGTGCTGACAGAGCTAACAGTGTTAACCTGGGGGGGGGGAACCGGAGGGTGGGTGCTATGCTTCCGCGGCGATGCCGTCGGTCGGGATGGCGTTATCAGCTGTAACCTTTGTAAGAGCGCAGTGCAGAGCGGCGGCCATAAACTAGCCAGTGGGGCACGCTCACATGCACAAACATGCACTAAGAGCATGCACGGTAGGAATGTGACGGTGAGGAAATCTTCACACCGGTTAAAAAACTTGTGACAACATCGGTGTTACCAATTACAGCGGATATTTTATAAGAAAAGATGACGCTCAGTATATGCAGAGTGCTTACTTTGTGCTGTGTGTCTGGCCTCTCCGGTCCAGCTTTCGCTGCAGGGCTGAAGGTTTCCACCCGGCGCGGCTCCACCGTGCACACCGGCTGTGACCGCTTCGTCCTCCGCTTGGCGACTGCCTTATTAATGTTATGGTTCCCTTCTAGCATTGGATTTTAATCCGAAATATTGCCAAATAGGCGATTTTGCTTTTCACTTTGACACCAAATCCTCTGTCTTGTCTGTCAACTCTCTCTCATCCCGTGTGTGAAATCTGACTCCTGCTACTCTGAGCTGAGAATCCATACGGAGCAGACACTTTCACTCTCAGCTTGTAGTATCCGTCGTCCGACAATGTATTGATAACACGGCGCTGATATGCGAAAATGGTGGGGGCGGTGGGCAAGTAATATGATCGGTGTATGCCCGAACAACGTGCAACACTGACTACAGCGGCAAGCATAAGCTTGGCCTGGCGATGTCAACAAACAAAGCAATGAGAAGCTCTGATTACAACACACACAGAGGGAGTGTGACTTCATTCTCTGCTCGGGTAGACATTCATAGTTGTTTGCTGCTATATTAATGCTCTGGATATTGTATAGAGAACCTTTAAATGTTCCCTTTAGCAGCTTCAAAGCAGTTTCGCTGATCGTGATCATTTCAGTATCTGCTTATTCCAGCTCTTCACTGAAATTATAGCGTGCTTACAGCAAATGAAGTGAAATATTCAAGCCCAAAATGCCATTTTGTTCTGACTGCACCATAACATCAAAGATGGGGATCTTGACTAGAATTTAAAATGAATTTCTGCAGGGTTGAACAATGCGTATCTCTCCTCAACATGCATTTGTAATGATGGAAATAATAATGATCAGGAACACGAGCCTGAAGCTCATGCCCAGACCGATCCTTAAGCATATCACACCTGCACACACACCTTCTCTCTTCATGCCCATGGCCAGGCACTTCTGGTAGCGACAGTACTGGCAGCGGTTTCGCTGGCGCTTGTCGATCAGGCACTCCTTACAGTCTCGACACGTGTAGGTGAGGTCTTTACGGACGGTCCTCTTGAAGAAGCCTTTGCATCCCTCGCAGCTGTACACGCCGTAGTGCTTTCCTGTTGGAAACACAGTCCACTCCATCAGCACTGCTTTGACCCAACAATATGCCTCTATCTCAGTGCATAAAAGGTTAACGTGGAAGGTAACCAGATTGTAAACCTGTATTTGGGTACATCAATATAAGATTTAAAAACAGATAATATGAAATAAAATACAAATAGAATAGACCAGAAGTACAGTTAGAGTGCTGCTGTGATAATAAATGTTATTGTCGTGTAGAATTTAACCCAGAAGAAGCATGTTTAGGTTAAATAATAGCGAAACAAGGGGGGCTCCACATGTCATGGTGACCTGCTCAGATTTATGATCAACAATGGCAATAACACAGCTCCTGCCCTTGAGATATGATCTGAACCAACTGAGGACTATACCAAGTTATCCCACACACACACACACAGTATCAAAGGCTGCACTGAGAAATGAGCAATGAGCACTAAAACTGATGTTTTACCTGAATTAGTATTCAGACTAATGTCATTAAACACTTTAATCAGTGCTGTGATGAGGTCTGAAGGTGTCCAGGTTGCCTTTCTTTAGAAGAGGAATTACAACTTCGGTTGTCAGTGATTTTGGAAAAATGCCTGATAGCAGTGAACCATTGACAATTTTCCGCACCTCCATTTACAAGCAACTGAAAATATTTTTGAAAAAGCTGATTGGCAGGGTGTCGTAACTAAGATGCTTCACTAAATCCTCCAGAATTTCAGTATTGATAACATTGAATGTTGACAATCTGACCCCATTCTCTCTGTGCGGAGATCACGCAAGAATCACAGGATCACATAGCACATGGAAATCCATCTTGTCAAGCTTCAAGTAATGCGTTTGTGTCTGGCAAGCCAGATCACGGACCAAACAGCAGCTACGGGTGTGGCTTGGGTGTGTGTGATGCGACACGGAGAGGCGACTGTTTGTTCTAATCAACAATGGCGGCTCCTGATGAGGTTAGTGTACAAACTACAATAGCATCAGTTATATCAGAAATGGAGAGTATTTCCTCACTGATAGAAGGCAAAGAACGGCACTGAAGGCTTTTCTCAGTGGAAAAGATGTTTTAGCTCTTCTCCCGACTGGCTTCAGTAAGAGTTTGATTGACAGGTGGTTCATCCAATCACCTGCCAAGTATTTTTTGAAAGTGCCTGCCCTTTTCCAAACAATTTCCAATTTCTCAGATGGTTATAAACCACTGATAGGTTAGGTTAGGAATTTATAGACAGTCTGATATTTTCGATTTTTTTCACTTAAAAAAGATGCTTACATATCTTTGGAGATAGGAAGTCAGGAGTTAACCATGTTGGAGGGTTAGTTAGCTTCTCAGCAGTGGTAAACAAGGCGCCATATTCCTTCTGATGCTGAGAAAAAGACTTGTCTAGCCTTATTTATTTCAGAATAGTGAATAAGTAGCCTTGTAGTGAATATGAGGATTCTTTTTTTTGTGCTGCTTTCCGTTTTCTAACTTGAGCTGCGGTGTTTCTCCACGCTGCTTTCTGGTTTCAGGTGCAACTTTCAGAGTTTCACAGTCGAAATTATCAAAGAGCACAATCAACATTGCACTAATAAACCTGACAAAATGCTTGACAAGTAGCCTTGACATCAATCTGTCTTTGTTATCTTCCCTTCAGTTATCAGGCTGGCGGTGTTTGTGGTGGGTGGGAGTGTACAGTAAATGTGTTTGCCCACCCCTTTCCCCCCTCCTCACACGCTCACATTACCTGAGGAGCGGTCTCCGCATATGGAGCAGATGTGCTTTGACATTCCCCCGGGGCTCGTACACTGGTAGTTGATGTTTCCCAGGTTCTGCAGGCCCGGCGGAGGCTTGATGTCCTCCGAGCTGCTAACACTGTTCATAGAGTTCATCTGAGGATGACAGGAAGAGATAACAGAGACAAAGAGTTGAAGCCGAGGTGGCCAGAAGTGAACTAAACGGAGCAGAGAGGAAGTAAGAGTGAAAAGTAGTTGGGCTCATGTCGTGTCTCATGACACGCTCCCCCCTTCCTCTATTTTCTCATTTTGTCTTCCGCTCACCCATATTATTTTTTCTGCTCTCCACCCACATACGTTATTGTGAAAGTACAGAGGGTGGGATCACATGCTCGGTTAGTGGGTGGTGCTGAGGCTTCTGTCTGAGGCTTCTGTCTGAGGCTCGTCATACAGGTTTTTTAGTGTTCGTTGACAAGGAGAGGCGTAACGTGTGCAGAAAGTGAAGTTCTCAGACACAAACAGCAGAGGGCGCTCGTGTGTTGGGTCTTCTGATATTGAAATATGTTGTTAAGACATTGAGAGTTCTGATCAATTTGTTTTACCAGTCCAAATTATTGTTTTCATTAATCATCAGCTTCTTATAACGGCATCCACAGGAGAAACATTACAGGTGAATGGGGTAACAATTTTAACTAAGAGATATCACCATGAAACTTCCCCTTTTGATTATTTACATAAAGACAATTATCTTTTGTATTAAAAGTTTTCTGAAATTAAATGTTTAAATATGCAAATGAGGCATTATCTTATTAAAAATGGGTTAATTTTCATACATTTCCAGAACAGAAATGTGAACATCACTCTATAAATCTATAAATAAGAAAATACCATAAAAGAAAATACCATAAAAAAAACATTTTCAGTGTTTCTGTGTTTAGGAATAAAACAGTGTATAAATTAAACTGGAAAGTTTGGTGTATGTGAGTGATACTGAAGTGGAGATATCTGGCTCAGAGTCCGAGAAGAAAATCATTTTGAGAAAATGGACTTTAAAGATACTGATTGCAAGACACTACAGGTGGATAGTAATAAAAATTAACAAACATGAAACTCCCCCAGATGATTACTTGAATGTGTATTTTGGATGTTTTCTTTCTGCTAGTCTGAAACAAGACATTTTATGGACGCAAAATAGCCCAAAATCTTAAAATTGGTGTTTTTGCCAGGGGTGTCTCGCCTTAACTAAAGTGACATTAGGCATTAAGACATCTCATGTGTGACCTCAATGAGAAACGTTTTATAAATGAGGGGTGGAATGTGTTCTGGGACCGAGCAACAAGTCCAGCTTCCTTTGACTCCTACATATCTCTCTTTGGCTCTTATCATCCTCGCGTTCTTTGACCCTCTCTCCCGCTGACGAGCGCCAGGCGAGATGCATATTTGTGCTGCGCATTTTTTGTTTGTTTAGTTGCAAACATCTGCACTCCCGAGTGGAAACAACAAGCCTGACCTACGCATGCCCTCCTGTCCTATATATTTGATGCTGCGTTGCATATAGGACATCCTTCCCACAGTCACCTCAGGCTCTTCCTATCACTTATTTACAATGTGCACTCTCTTCTGAATATCCTCTAATGGCAGCCTGTGACCTTACAGCAGAGGACAGTATACAATAGATGTCTCTTTTCTGTCTCTCAGTTTTCCTTGAGCTCACTAGTTCTCTCCACCACCACCACCCTCTCCCGCTGCAGATGCCCCAAAGGCAGGTAGTCGCACTCAAATGAGCATTGAGTTCCCTGTATACTTGCTTACGTGAGTCAATAGTGAGAAGCTATTCCCCTTCAGTGCACAGCATTTACACAAATAAATCATTTTACACATGTATGGTTTGAAGTCCTGTGTTGCATTCAAACAGTTGTTTAGACATGTCGCTTCAGACTGAGAACATACTTCTGAAGAAAAGTGCTACAAGCGCTGTATATGGATTATTGATGCATCATACATTCTTTATACAACACATGGTATGATGACCTCACTGCATCGTACATACATAGGGTTTACTGGGGCCAGACATGTTTCGTGATATTTAACTAAATGTCTTTGGGTTTTGGATTGTTGGTCAGACAAAATAGACAGTTTGGATGTATCAACGTGGGCTTTGGGAAATTGTAAAGGGCATTTTTTTTTACTTTATTTCTAATTTGATTGCTTATTTACTTATTTACCTATGCCTATCACTCTCAAATTGATTGACGTATATTTCAATACATAATATTAACAGTATAACATAACTGATAATATTGAATCAGAGATTTGAATGTCTTCTCTTGCTGCTGTTTTAAGTTTGTTTACAACTAAATGCAGCAGAAAACTCATCATATTACCAACACTTTATTCTACACTATGCGTCAAAATACTCAATTATATACTGTATATAATACCTTATATGATCAGAAAATACTGATTAGGCCTTGTAACAACACTGCATTATGTAATAACTCAATTAAAATGTAATAAATTGTCACTTAATAATCTGCTGTATTTTGTAATAAACAGCTTGATCGCAATATTCAATACATTTCCCCATATTTTGTAATAAATTATTACATACTGCAGTGGTTATTTCAAAATGCAGGAGCTGCAATTTTTCATGAAAATTGAATTATACATGCATTATGGTATCAACCAAAATAGATGTCTTCATCTTGCTGTAGTTTTGGCCAATGAAATATAATCTACTGCACTAATTATGAATACATTTTGAGTCAGATTCATGATGATGATTCATGCTTGAATGCATAAAATAAACGTTGTTATGAATTCAGACATCTATTTAGGTTGGTTGTAATGATCACTGTAAATATGTAATAATATATTTCAAAATGTGGGGAAATTTATTTCATATTGCGCTCAGACTGTTTATTACAAAATGCATCAGATTATTACAAAATGCGGGTGTTATGACATGTATTACATTTAGTCTAGTTATTACATAATGTGTTGTTACAGGCCTTTTACAGCGATGAGAACAAGATGATGAGTAAAAAACATAAATATTGTATCACCAGAGTGGACGTACAGCTATAATATTGAATTTGTCGGCTCAGCTCCGCTCGTGAACTTCAGTTCACCCGTGAAAATAGTCCCGAGATGTTGCATGACACAATGACCTGATGGCGGCCTGGTCACTGGCTGTTGGCGAGCAGTGAAAAGATGGTTCCACCGTACAATCGTATCAACCCTGGTTGTCCCTAAAGGCACAGATCCATACTGCGATTGAACCGATGTATATCATTGTCTGCTGAGCCCCGCAGCACTGGCCTCCATCCAGCCTCTGCAGCACTGCATGTGTGTGTGTGTACATGTGTGTTTCTGTATGTGCGGCTGATCATCAAAGCACTGAGCCTTGTGGGGTTCGTAGTTCATTCAAGGGACCACTTTAAAAAAAGCAGCTCCGTTCGCCCTCTCTCTTGTGGTCTTGTGGTTGTTTCTGTCTGTTATTTATCCAATCTCAAAGATGCAATGTCGTAGCAAAAGGAGCTGTTGTAGGATCATGAACAACTCAGGTATCATAACCAAGATGGAGCTATAAATGGAGACTAAAGGCCAGCAGAGAAAAGTGACAAGGGAAGGGGAGAGTGTGGTAAAATGAGGAGAAATGGTGAGGAAATCCAGATAAAATGGAGGCTGCTCTTTTCCTCCGTCCCCTTTCTCTCAGTAATCCATTAAAGGGCTAATAGACGGACCGCGTCTTAAGTCCCCTCGCATGACAGCGGTAACACAGAACTCAGGGATGACCTTTAGGGCGAGAAGTTTAAAGGTCAGTAGAAGGGTAGGGGAGAGAGAGGAAAGCCAAGGTATGCCAGCCAAACACATTGGATATGCCTAACCTCCAACCTCCCGTCTGCTGTCGGAGATTCCAAGAATGAGAGGCACATGATCAACTAAAGAACATGATAGTTTAACGCGGACGAAGCTTGCCAAAAGTAGAAATTTGAAAGAATATGAACCTCTGTTGAGCTTAGGAGGAATGAATAGAAGGTTGGTGTTGAGGACTTGTCTGAAATTTAAACACGAGTGCTCGGTTTCAAAGCACCTTGTTTGATGTTTTCCTTTGAAAAGGCACGGCAAAGGAAAGCGGATAAACCGAGAGAGTGCATTACCACATCTTATTACAACTGGAACGCATGCATAATTTGAACATAATCCTATTAATGTTAAGTATAAAGGTATTTTTTCTTCTTCTACTTAGTTTAAAGTCCGTTTGAAAAAGAACATGTCCATCGCTATCTGATGACCATCAAAACACCCACACGTTTTCTTACCTGTGGACTGCCGAGTGGTCCAAAGTTCATGTTGGGCGTGGACGGCAACGATATAGAGGGCGAGCCCAGAGAAGATGTGATGACGGGGTATGGCGAGGCCAGGCCGTTCATTGGTGAGCCCATGCCGGACATGGGGGACGGTAAGGGCCTGGAGGTGCTGATGACTGACGGGTGGCCGACCATGCCACCCATGGGAGGAGGGTGGCTGTGGGTCATTGGCCCTGAAGAGTCTGGAGAAGAAAGAAGAAATTATGTGTTAAAAAAGAACGAGGAGACACTATATAAAACAATTTATACTGAGTTGATTAGGTAAACCTACTCAATCAAATGTATCCATTATAACAAATAATATTACTTAAAGGGGACAAATCATGCTCATTTCCAGGTTCATACTTGTATTTTGGATTTCTACCAGAACATGTTTACATGCTTGAATGTTCAAAAAACACATTATTTTTCTCATACTGTCTGTCTGAATATACCTGTAACCCCCCTCTGTCTGAAACGCTCCATTTTAGCACCTGTGTCTTTAAGACCCCCTTCTGAAAAAGCCCAGTCTGCTCTGATTGGCTTGTGAGAAAAATATGGTGCACCTTTGTAAAGGTAGTTTTCAAGCTGTGGGGGTATATTCTAATGAGCCTGCATGTGACATAGGAAGGGGAGCCTAATCTGAATGGCTTGTTGAATCACATGTTTTCTGATTTAAGCAGCCCATAAAAAAACTGACTGGGTTGTCTCATTTCAGTTTGTGAGTTGGTAGGCACTCCAGATACCCAAATGTATGAGCACAAGCACTGAAAAAGTGAGTTTTTCATGATTTATCCCCTTTAAAGGTACATTGTGTAGGATTTTGTGGCATCTAGTGGTGTGGTTGCAAATTGCAACCAACTGAATACCTCTCAGCTCACACCTCCCTTTCCAAGACTGCGGTAACATGAGCTAGAGTGCAAAACCGTGTTAACGCCGTTTGCCTCGCTCAGAGGCCATCTTTACCATAATAGCACAACTTTAGGAGCAACAGAAGTCAGACGGCGGCTGGCGGTACCACGGTTTTGAACTCTATGGCTCACGTTACTGCAGTTGAAGCGTGTCGGAGAACTGTAGGTGGCCTTCAGGTAACGTACAAAAGTGAAAGGCTCTCTCTACAGCCAATGTTTGGTTTGTCCTTTCTGGGCTACTGTAGAAACAAGGCGGACTCCGTGAAGAGGACCTGCTACCTATATAGATATAAACGGCTCATTCTAAGCTAACAAAAACACAACAAATCTTATTTTCAGATGATTAAACACTTATGAAAACATAGTTATGAATATTATATTTCATTTCTGCTAATAGATCCCCCTAAATGCTGCACAGTTCCATTAAAATGAGCGGACCAGTGGCTGAGAAGAAATGTAAAATATACTGTATATGGGAAAATGACAGTATAGTACATAAACACATTTCCATGTTAAGTACCATATGAATGGATTAAACAAGCCTGCGAATTAGAGAATATATTGTTGACCAACAGTGCAATATGTCTTTATGCAGTCAGTGTTGTGTAAATAAGGCTACAAAGAGTGAAACCCATCTGATTCTGGTCAGAAGGGTGCTGACTTTGCTTTGCATCCACTGATGTAAACTGACAGGCTGGCATTTACATAGATGACCTACTTAGAAACGCTGTCAGTCAACTGAGTAACAGGGCGTGGTGTTTAAGTTCATGTGATGTAGCTGTGAGGACATGCATTCACCATCGACACATATTACAAATACCAACATTCACATAACAGTATGCACATTTACAGTAAGGACCAAAATGTTCTGTACTGAACATACAAACGCCGCAGGCTGTCACTGCTTGTTCTGTTATAGATGCAATAAGCAGTTCCTCTCAGGGCGAATGTCGATGACCCAGAGTAATGAATAAAACTGGGTTTATTTGAGCAAAATGTTACTGATGAAGAGTGACATGCCACCATATGCACATTAAGACTAATCTGAACGCTCAGAAAATTCGAAAGCTTCTGCTTGTGTGTCCGTGCACCATCCCCCCACCCACCTTTGCACACACACTGATGCACAGTGTGATACTGGGCCCGGTGCCACTGTTCTTAGTTAAATGTCACATTTCTTGTGTGTGTTAATGTAGCATGGCACGCAATGAACAGCAGCTGTGTTTTGGTTTCTTATAAGATGAAAACAAAAGGTAATCTTTCATCTTTTTCTATAGTAAAGCTCAACAGGGTGCCTAGAGATCAATGTTTTCTTTTGAAAAATCCATTAAAAACACCCAAATCACCGTCTTGATTAACATTAAAAATATATATATATCTTTGCAAAGATGATTTTGTATGACAGGAAATATCTTTTCAATAATAATGCAGTCCATTGTCCCTTGAAAATCCATTTTATATTAGCAAAGATTCACTGATGCCACTCTCGGCCCAAGAAAAGCAAAGGGATGCACCGATACGATACAGGATCGGATATCGGGCTGATACTGACTCAAATAGCTGAATCGGGTATCTATGGTATTCTACATCATGCGTCAGCAGCACACCAGTAGACCGCATAGCCGAGGGAGCCAACAACAAGCATGTTTGGAGTATTTCACGCTCGCTACGCCAACAAGGTCTACGGCTACTTGCAATATCTGCAAAGCCAATGTTTCGAGGGGTGAAAGCAGAACTGCAAAATATAACACGACCAACTTAATCAAGCACTTGAAGAAGCATCATGCCGAAGAGTTCTACGAATTTTAAACATCTTTTACCAAGTCGCTGGTGTACAATTTACTATTTTAATAATAAATAACAATTCTGTAAATTCATATCTATGTATTTATTTGTTACATTTTTGTTTTACAAAGTTAGGAAAGAAATAATTAAGTGAAGCCTGATGTTGCCTTACCAAGCAGCAACCTCCGGTGCTGAGAAATGAAGCCAACAGGGAAGTGCTTGAAAACTGCAGTTCATCAGGTGGCCATGACCAACTTTACAGCAGAAATAAACATGTTTACAGTTTGGTACAAAAGCGGTTTTGGTCTTTATAGCTAATTGCCTCGTTCATGACAACTGTACTTTATATTACTCACCCATTTAAATTATATTAAGGCTTGAAGTTGGGCACAATTGAGGGTGTGGCTGCTTTGAGTGACAGGTGGGTGCCTCCTCAGGTCGCTGTCTGCTCTGCTGTGTCACCCGGGCCGCCTCAGCTCTACCAACAATTAGCCATGAGTTAGTCAGTGTCGTGCTCTTCAGATACCTATGGGTGGTGTCACGGAGACTACCTCCATATTTTATACAGTCTATGTTGCCTTACACATAAAAGAATGATCCCAACCATTTCCACACAGTGAGGCACACAGCTTATTAATTAAACGCTGGTATCAGATCGGTATTGGCCCGGGTAGCGCTATCAGGACTGAAAAAGTCGGATCGGTGCATCCCTAGAAATGGGAGCTTGTTTTGTTTCACTAATGAGCAAACAAATTTGAGAAGTTGCTAAGGATAAAACTGTAAATAACAAGATTTAATTGATAATTTCATCCTGCTCCGAGCTGCTGATCATTTAACCTCCCATGCATTCAATCGCAGCATGAGTTCCCTACTTCTGTCGCTCTAAAGACTAGATCTGAATTAGAGATGCTCCAGGTCTGAATGGAAGCTAGATTTAGGAAAAACACCCCAGTGATCTTTCTTTACAACCTGTCTGAAGACTCTTACAGGCTTGTTTTTATGTAATGATATCTAATTAAAGGTCTTTGTTTGTATCATTACACTTGTCAGTATATGTTGTAGGCAGTCTCTATTTAAGACTCCAAATCTTACCCCTGTGATGATGAAGTCATGCGCTGAGCATTATCAAGACAAACTAGTTTCCCTAGTTTTGACATCTAGTTGAAATACGTTCCCACGTTTCTCAGTTTCTAAGTTTTTAACTGGTAAAGAGAATGATCTAACAGTCAAAAATAAGTCCTTCCCTTCCTGCTGCTGCTCGGCTAATACTCGTATCATGAACAGCGAGTGAACAGCACTTTCTTGTTATGAGATTTCCTATGATGATGGCGTGTTATGCCTACACATACCAGGAGGAGTACATATAGGGTGAACATTGCTTTTGACTATAGAGCTGCAACAATTAGTTGTCAACTGTTAAATTAATTGCCAACTATTTTGATAATTGATTAATCACTTTGAGTATTTTTTGAACAAAAAAAGCTTCTTAAATGTGAATATTTTCTGGTTTCTTTACTCCTCTATGACATTGAACTAAATATCTTTGAGGTGCGGACAAAACAAGACATTTGAAGACATCATCTTGTGCTTTGGGAAACACTGATCGCCATTTTTCACCATTTTCTGACATTTTATAGACCAAACAACTAATCGAGTAAATAATCAACAGATTAATCGATGATGAAAATATTGTATCATAAGTTGCAGCCCTACTTTTGACTCTCTTTTTGTGGCTCGGTTCTTTATGTGAATTTCACATATCCCGACATGTTGTCATTCCTGTTAATGTTATCACTTTTAAACAGTTTTTTCATATGGAATATGCGAATAAGAAACTCATTTGACACTTTAAGAAATACATGGAATAACACAGAAGATATACTTGCCCACAGGCAGTCGCTGTCACGGGAACGTTTCCCATGTTTATAAAGACGTGTTTCTAGGTGTCTGTCTACCTGAGAAATAATTGCTCATGTTATAACCACATATGATGTTTGGACTGTGTCTGTCTGAGACTTCAGTTTGCAGTCTTTGTGAAAGTCAAACAGACTTGCTAAATGCTTTGCAACAGTTTTGAAATGTTGCTCTGATATTTAACCTCTGGCAGTGATTAAACCCACATATAGTTTCTTTCTCTCCCCGCTGGATATGATGACTCTATTTTAAGGAAATGGAAAGTTTGACTAATGCAAGACAGTTGCTTTCAGATTTCAAGGAATTGGGAAACAGAGAGGAATGTCACATTGTCTGCCTGGATGCAGCACTTCTTTTTTTTTTTTTTTACATTACACACTGTATAACACACAGCTGACCATTCACTCCTTCTCGGTATGCCAAGGAACAGATGTTGTGCAACTTCCTGTTGAACACTGAGACTATAGCCTCTCCACCCCCTCTCTCATTCGCCCACTTTCTCCAGCCCTCCATGAGTGAACCCTGGCAGGCAAATATGTATTGGGGCCTCCCTCTCTCCCATAGAGCTGACTGGACACAATATGCAGTAAAATACAAGTTAAAAGCACCAAGCTCTTTAAACTGTATGCTGCTGCCTGTAGGTATCTAAATTCTACAATGGCGGGAGTGTATTCCCGGCGTTTTGGAGAGCCGATTCATCTAAATAACGAGCTTATGTAATGGATGCGGACTGTACAGCATGTACTGTGTCTGATTTTGTGCACTGACCCCTCTCTTTATATGCATGACAAATTCCCTTCGGGGCTCGTAAAGATCTATTCTATTCTAGAAGTGCTGAGTAGGAGATATAGTGACGGGGCTATCGTCACTCCAGCCAACAATTTGTCGACGTGCCCTCGCAGACATCGAGACCAACGAGTCTTTTGATTGCCCAGGACAGACGTAAAAAGATGACAAGATAAAGGTTGCTACACGGAGAGATCTGAAACAGACAGATTTGTGGGGTAGACGAGCACCATTTTAAACTAAACTCACAACCTGGAGCAATGTTTCTTATATTCTTGCATTTTTGTACCGCGTAGTGTTTACACTTTCCAACTTTCTCATAAGTTTGAAATCAGGAGAAACAAGCAAGGCATCAGCCCCAAACCAGAACTCCAAATCACTGTTTCTAATTAATAATGCACGCACAAGCTCACACATAACGTCCAGGTGCAGGATTTTGAGATGATCAGAAGGCCAGAATCCCAAACATGCATTTATTCTGGTGCTAGTAACAAGCAGATTATTAACTTGAAACTATCGCTGAGGTATAGCTGCCCCCTCTTAGTCGATTACTCGGTTGTTTTGGTCATAGTCGACTAAGATTTCTTTATTTGATTAGGAATTGATTAGTCCACAAAATCGTATGAGTGTTAGCCGACAAAGAATTTCTTTGGTCGAGGACAGCCCTATGCTGAGGTGAATAGCCGATTGATCAGCCCGGTCGCACTAAATGGGGTATGAATGACAGTAATTTGCAAGACAATTTGCGTGCAATAAGAACGCTGTTCTTCTTGTTTTTGGCGTGTCATTTGTACACCATGTAGTCTGTATTGACTGAAATGTAAACGCATCCACGTAAATATGCGACATTCAGAGTAAGTGGCGTATAATAAAAACATTAGAAATATTGCTTATGGCGGATGGGAGGGGAGGTGGATGTGTCCGACAAACACAGGACTTTCAACCAGGAGACCGATGTTCATGTCCCAAAGTGTTGTTGAGTTATTTGGAAGTAACATTAATGACGTTTGAGATATGTTTTTCGGAATTCTGTTACGTTGTTCCCGTACGGATTTTACTTAGTTTCGTACTTATTTTCAGCCCAACCATGACGTTTTTTCTAAACCTGTGGCCGTTACCGTAGTTTTGTTGCATGTTGTACAAATGAGACGCAAATAGGCTAAAATGCGTCCTCGTGATACACGGAATGTCCTTGTAATGTTGTGATATTTATATGCCTTCCCATGATCGAGTTGGATTAATAGATGAGTTGAACATTCATTGACAACAATTCAATCATCAATATTCTTTGGTTCCAGCTTTTCAAATGTGAGGATTTGCTGATTTTCTGCATGATGTTGTATAGCACTGTAAATAGAAAATCTCTGGATTTTGCATCATTAGTTGGACAACAGTTGATTTTATTATAGGACTCTATTTGAAACCTTTTCAGTCTCTATCTTGGTGAAGTGCAAATCCCCGACAACATGACATTACAAAACATAACCTGCGTGCTTGAGACAAAACCAAAGATGACTGCATTTCGTCGAGTCTTTGTAGCTGCAGTACCCAGGAGAGCACAAAAGCACATGGACAGTCAGCTGGTGGGATGCCTAAAAGGGAATGGCCGGCGAGCTGAGCATGCTTTGTGAGGGGAGTGTGTTTGTGTGTGTGTGTGGAAGGAGGCCAGCATGTTCAGCGGAGGAAGCATAAATCGGCCCAGAGCGGCTCAAAGGGGCCTATCCTCGGATGACCCGCCTCAACCGGCTGTTCCATCTCTATTCTATGTAAATCACCTCCACACAAAGAAGCCTCTGGAATGTACCAGCCTATCACACGCTGCACAGCAGAGGAAGTACATTAGCAAGCACTGGGAGGTTGTTCATATTAGGCAGCCTAAAAAGAAATCATAAGACACTCTCAGATTTAGTCCCAGTGCTTCCTGTCAGTCTCGGTTTGAACCTCCATACAGTGCTGCAGCGACGCAAGCATCTATTTGTGAGCAAACAAACAGACGGAGCAGTGAAGGGCACCTTTGACCGTTGGCGTCGCAAATCAAAGGTCGCCTGTTGCCAAACTCCTGAACCAAGTTCAAAAAAGCTCCTATCTGCAGCAGACACTGATCATTCTCAGAAACGGCTGCACCGAGGGGACGAACAACCTACAAAGGGAATCATCGACGACTAACATCAGGCCATTAAAACAGCAGCAGACCGTCAGAGTTTGATCTGAATCAGGGATGGACGATGGACGCTAATCATGACAAGCTGTCACAATAACTTCAACAGCAATAAATGTATCACATACTGTTGTTAAAATACATCAGCATGTGACATTTTATTTCATGTGTTGGCTCACTTCTGATATGTTTGTCCTTTTTAATTATAGTTTGACCGGTTACAGATTCTGGACTGAACTGTGGGGCTGATTAGTTAGCTGTTGTAGCCATGTTGAGTATAATGTTATTAGTTAATTAGTATTAATGTAGGGAGTTCAGTCCCAATATGAAACCATTACAAGCACTATATATACAAAATAAACAATATTTTTTTCTCGGTGATATTAGTGTAGGAACTGTATTTATATCTACCTGTATATAATATATTGATATATACTAGATGTAAACTCTATTTACCAGTGCCAAGTTTGGGTTTATTGTTTGGATAGCATGACTTGCTGGAATATATTTCAGGGTAATGTTGGGGAATATTATTGAATATTGTTGCTGTGATTTCAATTTCATTTAATTTCAATTTTGTTGTCATCCTGTGCGGCTTCCATACACATGTGACAAAGGGACAGGAAGTGAATTTTATTGTGAAGTTGAGTAAATAAACGAGTGGACGACGGAGCAACACGGTAGTCATACCGTTGGAGTTGCTACCGAGCCGACTCAACGCATAAAGCAGTCTCATGTCGTCCCTAGAATGTGGTTATTGATAGAAGGTAAGTTAAGATTAAGATAAAGACAATGAAGACTAAAGATAGCCACAACACTAAATACAGTATATCTGGTCTGGTCAGACTATGTGTACAATGACACACAAGATATAAAAACATAATGGCACCGCATGCAGTTCTGAACAAAAGAGTAGTGTAAGATATTCTGAGAGCTAGCGCTAAAACGATTGGTCAGTAATTGATTTATCATTTTATAAGTTGAATGGCAGAAAATGAATCTCAAACTATATTACTGTAATCATTTATGGATCATTTAAGTCAACTGCAAACCATTCTCTGTCTCCAGCTTCTTGCATATCAAGAGTTCCTGGTTTTATCTGTTTTATATCATTGTAAATTAAATATTTTAGGGTTTTGGACAAAACAATCAATTTGAGGTTGGGCTTTGGAAAATTGTAATGGCCATTATTCGCTACTTCCTGGCATTTTTTAAACTAAATAGTAAAAAAATAGACAAAATAAAAAATAGTCAAAGAAATAACTAATAAATGAATCTATAAAAAATAATACAGTCCCACTATGAGCTATGATCAGTAAACTGCATATATCACTCCTCACATAAACGTTAATATTTTTCATTGTATACACTCAAAAGGAACATGCTTAAAGGTGCAGTGTGTAAGCTCTGGCGGCATCTAGCAGTGAGGCTGCAGATTGCAACCGAGTGAAGGTTCTCCCCTGTGCCAAGCGTGTAGGAGAACTACGGTGGCGAAAACATGAAAACGCAAATGGCCCTAACTAGAGCCAGTGTTTGGTTTGTCCGTTCTGGGTTACTGTAGACACATGGTGGCTGACTGTGTGAAGAGTCGGCTACCATCTATTTATGTAGATATAAACGGTTCATTCTAAGCTAACAAAAACACAACTCTTAGTTTCAGGTGATTATACACTAAAGAAAACATACTTATTATCTCCACCAAGGCCGAAGGCCTAGAAAGGAGGTTATGTTTTCACCGGCGTTGGTTTGTTGGTTTGTTGTCTGTTAGCAGGATTACTCCAAAAGTCCGGGATGGATTTGAATTAAATTCTTTGGAGGGGTGGGGTGTGGTACAATGAACAATCCATTAGATTTTGGTGGCGATCCAGATCATGATCTAGCTTCGGGAATTCTTTTTAATAACTCTGCTCAGTCTGTGCATTAACACCACAGGCTTTAAGACAAGCGCATTGTAACTGATGACGCGTTCATGAAAGGTCTGCACTCTCCGAGTGCACTTCTAGTTAACATTTTATTCCATTTCTGCCAATAAAAATATGCCAAATAGATTCCCCTAAATGCTAAACACTGTTCCTTTAAATCAGTATATCACAATATAAACAAGTAACCAGAAACAGCTCTGTAAACACTGTTAACAGTTTCAGAGGACCAATGCCACATCATCATCTCCATCCCCATCAACCAGCTGCTGTATGCTTTGGATGATCATTTATGTGGGTCAAACTCATCATATTCTCACATTTGTGGCAGAGAACGGCCAAAGCCACAAATGCATCACACTGATGTGATGATCAACAGGTTTAAAGAAACATCACGGACCACAAACCCTCTAAATCCCTCACTGTTAATTACTGGGTAGTGGCTGGATGGAGCACTCCACTGTGTGGTAATTCAATAAGCCCATGGCCCACTAGCTAATAATATCTCCTGTCTGGAGAGCAGAGAGTGTATATTGAGGGGGTGGGAGTAGCAGATCGACTCCTGAACAACTCCTCGATATCTATCAGATTAGCCTCTATGAAGACGGATCCTCAGCGCGGGCATCGATCTGTTTAATACCTATTTCGTATGGCTCTGCATGTGTGTGTGTATGTGTGCAGTACGAGTGCATGCTCTCATGCTCATATCTGAGGCCGACAGTGACAGAGAGCAGAACGCGTCCTAAAGTAATCAGACGGACAGCCCGCGGAGCTCATTAGATACAGCGGACATGTAATTAAGAAATCATTTTGCTGCCAATGCAGCTCATGAACGCCAGCGATGAACCCTCGTCCAACACACACACACCCCTTGCATGCACACACACTAGTCTTCTTTCATATTAAAAAAGAAGAAAAAAAACACTTCTATGCACACTAGCACAAAATCACCCGTTAAACATTCATTTCTGTGCTAAATGAGGTTGATGTCTGATCAATTGTGTCAGTAAATCCTCTTATCCCCGGGTAAGTATCTGCAGCTCAGCGGGCCAGCTGTCAAGAAGGTGGGAGGCAGAGGAGGAGGGGACGGAGAGAGGGATAGAGCCAGGGAGGAAGGAAGGGAGCTGTGGATGGATGGATGGATGGCTGGATGGATGGATGGATGGAAGGGGACGATGGGTGAATGGGGGAGGGCATTGTCCCGCTCCGAAATGCTCACATGATCCCACCACTACCACACACACGCCTAATCTCTCCGCTTGGCTGACAACATTAGATCATCAATTGAGAAAACCCCCTGTTTTTCTGCACAGCTGTGATTGAGGAGATAGAAATGGTTATTAGTGAGACAAAATGAAGATATTCTCTACTGTTATATAAACAGCAAAAATGTCCAAAGCTGCTTAAAGGACACTTGATCCATTTTCTGACTGCCTTTTTGGAGTTTAACAGCCAAAATACATACAGCCCATAATATCAGATGAACTTCATTACAGCATTCCTCTCTTGTTGAAAACATTAAAGGGGACATAATGGCTAATTTTCAGGTTCATAATTGTACTTTGGGTTTCTACTAGAAGGTGTTTACATGCTTTAAATGTTCAAAAAACACTCTATTTTTCTCATACTGTCTGTCTGAATGTACCTGTATTCACCCTCTGTCTGAAACGCTCCATTTTAGCGCCTGTCTCTTTAAAAACCCCTCCTGAAAAAGCCCAGTCTGCTCTGATTGGCTCAAAAGAAAAATATGGTTCACCTTTGCAAAGGTTTGTTCTCAAGACGTGGGCGATATATTCTAATGAGCCTGCGCAACGTATCCTCAAACAGTACAACGGTTCGTATGATATCTTACGAAAAGTTATTCATCATTTTTTGCGCATTTTTCTAAGAATTTCCAGCAAAATGTGACGAATGTCCGGCGTATGCATGTCTGCTTGTTACATGCATACGTTTTTTTTTTCAAAATAAACTTGTTAAACTTGTTCTTCCCAGGAAATAACTTGGTTAGGTTTATGCAACAAAACTACTTTAAGGAAAAGATCGTGATTTGGGTTAAAATAACTCAGGAAGTGGCATAACTTAAGTACGGAAGTTACGTGACAAATAAATCAACACTGACGTCTGGTTTCATACGGGGTACGAACACCGGTCTCCTGGGCGAAAGTCTGGTGTTTTTCCACCCATCATCCCTCATGGAGTTCACGATTAAGTGAAGTACATACAAATTGATGTTGTGGGATATATATACGAATCAGTACGAATGGTGTATTAGAGACATAGGAAGGGGAGTCGATCCTGAATGGCTTGTTGAATCCCGTGTTTTCTGATCTATACAGCCCACAAAAAATTGTGGGTTAGTAGGCACTCCAGATACCCAAATGTATTGCACAAGATCTGAGAAAGTGAGTTTTTCATATGTCCCCTTTAAGAAATAGAAAAATGTTTTTCCTATAAAGGCATACGGCTGTGACAACACAAGCTCTTGAGCTGGCGAACTTCCCTGACCCTAAATTCTGCCCTGTAGTGAACTCTCTAGTGAACTCAAACACACTTTCCATGAAAAGAAAGAAATTAACTCCCTTTCTATCTATCCCGCCTCGCTCTGTGGTTCCCCTA
Source organism: Sebastiscus albofasciatus (assembly GCA_916701655.1). NCBI lineage: Eukaryota > Metazoa > Chordata > Actinopteri > Perciformes > Sebastidae > Sebastiscus > Sebastiscus albofasciatus. The sequence goes on along the minus strand of CAKAOI010030713.1, from coordinate 26,045 downwards.
TAGCATAGCTTCAAACAAATAAAAGAAACTGTCAGGCAAGTTAATGAACATAAAGTACACATTGTACTGTATTTCCCATATGTAGGCCATTTGCTGCCGCGTCCTCACATCCACAAACACTGCCAGCGGAACACTTTTTACACAGAGCCAAAGGATCGATGAGGAGGCCAGGGCTGAGACAGGGACGAGATAAAGATTGTTTTGCAAGTGATAAAAAGGTTTGGAACTTAAACAGCAAGAGCTAACAGACAGACAGAACAGGCTGACCAAGCAGCCCTGGACAACAAACAAACTGAGAGACCCAAAGCAAACCAAAAGCATCCGTCTGATGAGGTGACTCAAATTAGTTCCTAGAAGTATTCTCTCGCTGTTACAGAGGGCTGTGGAGAGATGGGTAGGCGCCATCAACACACACACACGCACGCACACTCAGCTCATGCTGTGACCAAGTGAGTGTGACCAGGGCGACCTGACCTCTGGATCTGTGACCAGATCCTAGAAAGACAGCCAGACTACACAACCCTGTTTAGCAGTCTTTGGGGTAATGTGGCATCTGAAAAACTGGGAAAGAAAGTATGCTCTACAAAAAAATCAAGACAGACCAAGGTGGAAATGACAATAAGTGCATTTCCATTCACCTGTTTTTATGTGCCTGGCTGAGGTGGAAAAGTTGTTGTGGTGATAAAAGCAAAATGAAAACAGACTTATAAATCATGACGTACATGAAGCATGTGACTTAAAGCTTCAGTAGGCAGTATATTTTTGGTATCATTGGGCAAAAATTCCATAATAACCATTCAGCATATTATAATTCAAGTGATCTGAGAGAAAACTAGACTTCTGCACCTCATCATGGCTGTTTTCAGGCTTTAGAAAATCTAACCCGTGACGGGAGACTTTGACCAATCACAGGTCATTTCATTGAGAGAGCGTTCCTATTGGCTGTGCTCCGGCCATGTGACCGGTTCCTTCATCAGATTTCACAATGGCGGCAGCGTCAAAAACTTTCCCATTTTACAGCTAAACTGTGAACTACAAGATGATTCTGAAAACATTTGAGGTGAGAAATAGGCATTAACGTAACAGAATATTGATTCATATTTGATCAGCGCTGCCTAGTTTGACCATTTGGTCGGAGTTTGCAAGTGACTGACAGCCGGCTCTCATAGACGGCAGATGGACAGCGGACCTCAGATCAGCTCTGACTGCTTGTTTTCCTCCGGTCTGTGAAATCTTGCAGATGCCGTTAGGAGCACCGGAGGACACAGAGACACATGATTTTTTTCAGGTTACCTGTTTCATGTACTGTCACGATATAACGACCGTTTTATAAAAATAACTTTTTTTAATCATATTTACTCCAATCTTGCCTACTTCAGCTTTAAATACAATACTTTTTATTAGTCTCTGCTTAAAAAAAAAGTCTGGATTTCCACATTATACAGGCGTGAGCTGAGACTAATGGCTGTCTGTATGCAAATCTCAATTTAGAGTTAATGTTAAATGTGTGAAAACATGTAAAACCTCTAGTACAATCCTCTAGTTTTTATAAACCATAGTCCAGTTGTTTTGACGAATCATTCTTAAGATTCAATACAGACTCAAGTTCCCTTTTAAATCCATTTTTCCGTCAACATTATTTTACAGTAATGACATGAGTATTATTACGGTTGTAATCACAGCTGTGTGGACCGTCCAGCTGTGCTCTTAGTGGAGGGAGCAGAACAGAAAATGTTAACATCGTGTACATGCAGCACAGGTGGATTAGCATGGATGTTTTTAGTACTGCAGGATCAAGATCAGATGCTGAAAAATGCTTTTGTGAATTTTCTCTCTAACGATTCATCAGCCCAGAGCTGGAGAACGAATGAACATCTTCAAGGTTGTCAGCGAGGAGGAACTACAGTTATAAACAGGAGCGTCACATGCTTCCCTCAAGGACACCAGAGAAAAGAATCTACACATAATTACACATACACACACAGTGAGCCAGTTAACAGGCCGACTACAGTACGTGTGGAGCTCACAACAACACCTCCCACACCTCTTTAAATATAGGTAAAAGCTAAAAATCCTCATCAGAGTGAGCGTCGATGGAAGGATGCATTGTGACGGACAGCAGACAGACTGCAGAGAGAGAGAGAAAGCAGCATGGAGATGGCTAATAGGAAGGGACAAGTGTTGAGAGATAAAACTGATAGTGAAGGACAAGCCAATGAGAGCTGCAAGCGTCCTCTGAAGTTGAGTGGCGTCCCCGCTGACTACATCTGAGTCCTCAAGTGAGTCACAAGCAACAGCAAAGCCTTGTACCTGTCACAAGCGGTTAAAATGATCCAATGATTTTTAAAGGCGTTGGGCTGTCGGGGGCCAATAAGATCATGAAATCTGAATCTTAAAGATTCAATCCCATACAAGAACAGTCCTCCAAATAATGTGAGAAATGTGTCACAGTGAGGATCATATATAGTCCATATGGAGAACCATTAGGGCTGTCAAAGCTAACGCGATAATAACTCGTTAACTCAAATTCCACTAATTTCTTTAACGCATTAATGTAAACGATCTTTCGGAGGTTGTAGCAGGTTCAGTCTTAAAGCTAGAGTGAAGATACTGGTATCATATGAAACTATGAAAATCCATTGGTACCAGCCATATGGTACAGTATGTCATACCGGCTTGTCGCAAAGGAGGTTAAAAAATGCTCCAAACTTGCACTAAATGTTGGCGAGGAAAAATTGTCATGACCATTTTAAAAGGGGTCCCCTTGACCGCTGACCTCAACATATGTGAATGAAAATGGGTTCTATGGGTACCCACGAATCTCCCCTTCACAGACATGCCCACTTTTTGATAATCACATGCAGTTTTGGGGTAAGTCAGAGTCAAGTCAGCACACTGATTTGCATAAAGCAGCATATTTGTCCACTCCCATGTTGATAAGAGTATCAAATACTTGACAAATCTCCCTTTGAGGTACATTTTGAACAGGTAAAAAAATGTGTGATTAATTTGTGATTAATCAAGATTAAATATTGTAATCGATTGACAGCCCTAAAAAAAACACAAATGCAAAAAGAAGTTCAACTGCTGAATTTGCTCTGTTAGTTGCAGGCTGGGAAGAGAAATTCAAAATAACTTGTTCAAAGAGTGCACAGGGATTAGAGGCATTACCGTGGTGCATCTGTGCAGCGCTAGCTTTTAGTGCTCCACTTCTGTGGAAAATCACAGAGTAACAGCGGTGGCAACATCTTCCACTGCACACATCGTGATTCTGATCTGATCCAACAACAAACACACACACACACACACACACACACACACACACACACACACACACACACAGGCAACACAGAACCCAGCTACTCACAGTGGCCATAACCTATCTCCCTCCCAGGGTTGCCTCCAGGTGCAGGTGATGCCATGGGGTGCCACATGCCTTCAGGTGCAAGTGTGGCGCCGCCTGGCCGGACGACAGTCGCACAGCACCAGGACTCAGACTCAAGTGTTGGCTCGGTGACAAACAGAAAAAAATGATGTGGATACTCCGGACATCGACCACTTTTTAGAGCAGAACAGGAACAGACGGGTCAGCGTGGAAACCGTGGAAAAGGGGCGGGGTGTTAGCGAAGGCGGAGTCCACCGGCGCTGGTTATAGGATTACCCAGATTATCCTTCCCCAGAGATCAATCCCACAGGAACTGTTTACTGACCGACTGCTGCGCAAATCAGCTCTTCTACCGCCCACTCACACGTGTCTCTCTCGCTCTCTCTCTCTCTCTCTCTTTCTCTGTACAGAGGCACTGGTTGTAGTGGTAGAGCAGGGTGTCTGGCACGGGGACAGGGAGGGAGGGTGGTTATGATGACAGGGGTCACGCTTAAAAAGTGTACAGTACAAGCAGAAGTTTCTGATTACTTCATCTTAAAATGGAGCAAGACCAGAGAGCATGGGAAGACAGTATGACACTGATGTTCCTGTATTCCACAGAGGTTTTTATGTGTCAATGACACTTTCTTTTGCAAAGATTTCCTCATTTTCCTTCCTTTTGCTGAATATTAGTCACAGACTTTCTGTCTCAAGTGTAGGTGGTATAAATGGGATGTGAGTGTTGAGAAAGGAAGTGACAAGAAGTGGCCCGAGGCTAAATATTTCTCTCTTTTATCAGTTTTAATTCCCCTTAATGCCAAGAAATAACTGTGCCAGCATACGTGGTACTGTTGTGGCATGTGGAGTCGCCTACGTGCAGCACTGTTAGTATGTTTGTGTGTTTAACAAGTGTTATAGCATTCCAGGAAGTCAGGAATCGTCTGTTTCAGTGCTCTAGGATGGTCAAGCAAACACGCAGCAAAGCGAAAATCCAGATGCACACACGGGCCAAAAATATACCTTAAAGGCAACGAGGAACAATACATGGCAAACCCCTGAGGGAACCTAAATAAACTACAAAACCCAACGCAGGGATGGATTCAATCTGCAGTCCAACTGTTTTAAGACTTTGTTTTTCAGAACAAACTTTTAAAAAAATGCTATATCTACGAAAAGTAATGCACTGTAATTCATATATATCCCATGAAACCAATTCGTATGTAATCCACGTAATTGTGTACCAGGAAGTATAAAGAGCGATAAATGCCGCGTAGGACTTCCTGAGTTATTTTAAAGGTTTTATTGATAACATTTTTATGTAGACGAATATTTCTTTTTAAATAATACATCGACAGAGTCTTTAGAAAGGCAACAAATAAAAAGCTTTTCCTGAAAAAAAATATTATGATTGTGAATTAATCATTTTCAAATGTTGGCGGGTCCAAAATGAATGTTTTGTTTATCTCTGTGGAAGATATCGGACGTTTGGTTCCCACTACTAACAAGACTCATGAGCCAATAGTAAAACGACGTTGGTATCACGTGGTATCCCTGGGTCGTCGGCTAGTGTGGGAAAAAAAGGATAAATGGCTGAGATTGACGGTAAGTGCCTGGCAACGGCTTGTTGTGAAGTAAATTTAAACGGGAGAGGGAGAATGCGACATCTAGTGGCTGAATGTTATCAATAGCACAAAAGCACCTTTAACCAAAACCACGATCTTTTCCTAAACCTAACTAAGTAATGTTTTTGCTTAAACCAAACCAAGTTGTTTCCTGTGAAGACGGAGGTTTATTTTGAAAAGACTGCACACATGTAACGAACAGAAATTGACACGTGTTGCTAGACATTCGCAAGGAAAACGCACGAAAAATGAGGAATAACTTTTTGTAAGATATACGAACCTCTGTATGAGGATATGTTGAACAAACAGTACTAAAATCAGCCTGCGAGAAGTAGGAGTTGACTTTGTTCAACAATGTCAGAGGCGGCATGCATCCTTGGCCAGGGAAGTATGTCATATCATTATCACCAGAAAATAGCCCTAGCCAATAAATGTGTAATTGGCACTGATTTTAGTCTGCAGCTGTTCCTTCTAATCTATCCTGCAACCCTATCAAATGTTCACCCTTCAATTTGCACTAAAAACTTGAGAAGCCTCCACCGTCATGTGTGCATCTATTTTATTCACATGACTCAACAGAGTTTTCTCGTGCCGTGCACCTGCATGAGGCTGGATCGAATGTCTATACAGTACTTGAAGGGTAGCCACTAGTAACCAGACCCATTCAGTGACAGTAACCTGGCAAGAGACCCAGCAGACGGACACAAGGAGAGGACAGCGAGGACGGAGAAGGAGAAGAGACACTTGCTGCTTCTCTTTCAGACTTAACAAATCCCATAGGGAGACGCTAAAATAATACAGTCCTTCTTAAATGCATGCCGTGTTATAATAGTGTGTCGTGGCCCACATAAAACATGCCAAATTAACCCTGAGAGCCACAATTAGCATTCATAGACGTATCATGGACTATGAAGACGTGGGAGGAGGATGATTGGCAACCTTAAATGTATGGTCCGCTCTTAAATGTTTAATCTGAACTGACTAGTACGTGAATCTATATTTCGTCACGAGTGTCGTGTATACTTGTGTCTACAAATCTTGTATACATAAATCAGTCAGCTAAACTGATCTCAAGAAGAGACAGTTTTCTCTCTACGTCCTCTGTTTTTTTTGTCAACAGGAAGGACATTATCATGCAACAGACTCGGTCTGGTGGGTATTTGTGGGAAAAAGCAGTCGAAATGAGAGAAAAGCAGAAAACAGCAGAAAAATATGTTGTTTTTTTTCCAAACAGTAATGGATGCTTGTGTGTTGTATTAATGTGCGTGGGCGTGCGATGGGAGCAGAGCACTAAAACGGCACTCAGAGCACTCAAAATAGCCAAGCGATGTTTTCAGCATGTTCTTCATGTCTCTCAACGGAGACATTTAATGAGACATAATGTACTGAGCTGCTACCTGTTGCTGCTCCTGCGGGGCGCAGAGTGCCACAAAAAAACAGTTTGCCTGGTCAGTCAGACCAACTTCTACAGAGTCATAAATCTCCCCTTATTGATTCATCTCTTAATTAATTGTATGATGAAGTGACTGATTGTTTAGTCTATAAAATGTCAGCAAATAGTGGAAAATGGTCATCACAGGGTGACATTTTCAAACAGCTTTTTTCTGCCAACCAGAGAATATCTGGTATTATTTCTGCATAAATTAAATGATTCATCAGTTATCAAAAGTGTTGATTTTCTGTTGATTGACCAATTCATTAATTGGCTAATTGTTTCAGCATTATCTGGGTATATCAAAGGACGTTAGTGGGGGAAAGTATATATTCAAGAACTGTACTTAAATACAATTTTGACATTGTACTTTATTTGAGTATTTTCTTTTTCTGTTCATTTATACGTCTGCTCCACTACATTTATTTGACAGTTAGCAGTAAGTTATAATTTCACGTATAAAACCTATAATAAGTTTATAAATACTCTACATATTATTTTAAACTAAAGTTTAAACTACCCAACAGTATATAAGTTTCATCACGATACAATACGACACAAACGTGCCTTGGGAATTCCCAAATAAAGAAACATCTTAAAGGTGACGGTAGGCTACGTATTAAATCGTTGATCATTGAATTGATACATCAAACATATCAGTGTATCGTTACACTCCAACAGTATGTAAGGGAGTTAGCTCCACCTCGAACAACTACAACATTAAAGTACTGCTTACATATTAATGCATCAAAATAACAATCCAATAATATAATATCATACCACCATCAGTCTACATAATGAGCAATTTTGATACATTAAGTAAATTTTGTTGCTAAGACTTTTTTACTTTTACTTTACTAAATTTTGAATGCAGTACTTTAACTTGTAATTGAGTATTAAAGGTCCAGTATGTAGGATCTGGAGGTATCTTGCGGTGATGTGAGGAGATTGCAACCAACTGAAGCCTCTCCCGTGTGCCAAGCGAGTTGGAGAGCTACAGTGGCCGGCGCAAAAACGCGAATGGCCCTCTTTAGAGCCATTTGGAGCAGAGCCAGTGCTTAGAGAGTGTGTGTGTGTAGGTGGGAAGTGAGTGGTGAAGGAAGAGAGAGAGAGCGGCGGCGACGGTAGCGAGTAATGTTATCGACTCCGGCCCAAGCAGGAAAAGTTAACAGAGTTTGGTTTGTCTCTTCTGGGCTACTGTAGAAACAAGGTGGATTCCGTGAAGAGGACCCGCCCCCTATGTAGATATAAACGGTTCATTCTAAGGTAACAAAAACACAACGATTCTTATTATCAGTTGATTATACACTAAAGAAAACATACTCATTAATATTATATTAATTAATATTAATATTTCTCCCAATAAATCCCCCTAATTGTTACACACTGCTTCTTTAAAACAAACATTCTAGTTGTGATGACTGGGAATCACTTTGGTTTTAGAGACACATCAGCAGCTATTGCTCCATGTGTGTTGCATTTACTGAGATACACTGTCAGGAGGAGACGTTGATGTAAAATGCAGCCATATTATATTTAGCTGCTATGCCTTTGCGATTGATGAATTAATTAAAAGCAAACAGTGAAATGGATAGACGCTGAAGATCAGAGGGATGAGTAATACATAATGTTCAGAGTGTGTAAAATTAGACTTCCTGTGCGTCCGTGAGTGACACGTATGTTGTTGCTGCATAATTAGCAAAGAAATAGCTACATACATCCCATAACCTAACACCGCTGCAGCCCGTGGGCCTCTCAAGGTTCTCTGCTTGATTAAAGCTGGAATTAAATCAAGGCTTTGACCTTCTTCTCTAATGACTAATTACTGGCAATTAGCCCAGAGAATGGCCTCCTTACGCCCCTTCTCTTCCCTCATCCTGTTCTCACAATTAGCACCCACACAGACACACACACAGTCAAGAAGACAAGCTCTGACACCGACAATAAATACACACACTCAATCAAAAGTGCCTGGGAACGAAGCCATTGTGTGCATTGTGTGCTAATGCATGCATCGGCATTGAGGCGCTGCAGGTCTCAAGCTACAGAATTCTTGAGCAAATACCTGCAGAGAGCCACACCCACTCTACCTGTGTGGTTTGTTTTAGCTCTGCAGGAGTGGAGTGGGTGGAGGAATAATGCTCTGTGCTCAGGGAACGGCCGTTACAGAGAGCAGGTTTAATACTGCCGGCACTTCACAGTCAAATAACACCACCCACATTCTTTAAGTCACATGATATCACGGTCACATTTTGCTGTGCAATGAGCATATAGGAGGTCTGCAGCTGGGAAGTTTAGGCCTGAGTGTGTGTTCCTCTCTGAGTGTGTCCTGGGAGGTGAATCGCTGACCCCTGGCAAGTGATGAGAGTTCACATCAACTAAGGTGACCTCTCTCTCCACCCTTACCCCCTCCCACCCCCCACCCCCAACACACACTTCCCCGTTATCTTGCTGCCTTCACTCTCCCATCCCGTTCCTTCTTTCTGACACGACTTCCCCGATCTGCGAGCTAAATACGTTCTCACCGTGTGGGTGCTCGGCTCGTCAGCGCGTCTAGAATCACTTCCACTGACGGAAAATTAAAAAAAGAAAAATGCTGAGAAGAGAGAAAAATGCTGATTCTACTTAAAGCCCCCGGGGCAGGCCTGCATCAGACCTGCTGAAACATAACGTGTCTGGGTGGGAAAAGCTGAGTGGATCACGAAACAATCCGCACATAATCAGCAGACTGTTTTTTTTTGCCTCGGCCGCACACTAATGATCCTTTTTTAGAGCAATCATCTCCCTTTCAATAAGAGAGCGGCCCTGTGTTCATACATGTTTTTTAGGCGTGTGGGCTGTTGATGCAAAAATACATCATAAATCATAGTTAGGGGGGCCGTCACACAATACAAAACCAGAACTGTTCTTCCTGGAAATGATCATTCAGTGGTTGTGGCTTCCACTCAGAAACTGTTTGGTGGTTTTACTGACAACTTGTATAATGTAAATCCAGTAAAAGATAAGAACTGTCCTCATAGGGTTCAACTGATCCTAGTCTACTAGCAGTACTTTTACAAAAATTACAAATATTCAGCATTCAACTCGGATTGTAAGTCAATGTGGGCTTGGAAAGCTGCAAATAACATTACTGTAAAACCATAATGGGAAAACAACAACTCTCCGTTGAAACCAAGATTGATCAAATTCTTTTGAGATGAGCAGTTTTTGAAAGTGAACTCTCCGTACGAGGGCTTTAACTAACAATTACTTTCATTGCCAATTAAACTCTCGGTTATTTTCTCGATTAATCGATGAGTTGTTTGTTCTATAAAATGTCAGAAAATGGTGAAAAAAAAATGACATTGTTTCCCAAAGCCCAATATGACGCCCTCAAATGTCTTGTTTTGTCCACAACTCAAAGATATTCAGTTTACTGTCATAGAGGAGTAAAGAAACCAGAAAATATTCACATTTAAGAAGCTGGAATTTTCTTAATAAATTACTCAAACTAATTAATCATTGTAGCTCTACTCCATACCTTCTAAACAGTTGGATAAACCCTGAAATACAATGGGAAATCAAATTAGAAATGTATCAGTCACAACCAAAGTTATGCGTATAACTGAAATGTTCCAAAAAACAAACTTTTACAGGCAGTTGTATGTTACAGCAGCGTTTTGCTGCAACACCAGAAAAAGAAAAACGGATCAGTATCACGTTAAAACGTCAAAAGCTTATTGTCATAAGATTTTTTCCACGTTATAACAAGATATTTTTGTTGTTATAAAGATATTGTTATGAAGTGAGATGTTTCACACTTTAACAATATACTAAGTTGCCATGTTATAATGTGAATTGTTTTATGTTGGGCTGTCAAAGTTAACACCATAATAACGCGTTAACGCAAATTTGCAACTTGCGATTTTTAGGTTGTAGCATTCTCATTTTAAAGGTAGAGTGACGATACTTGCATCATATGAAACTAGAAAACCTAAGGAATCCACTGGTACCACTGAACCATGTCATACTAGCTTGTTGCGAAGGAGGTTAAATAACGCTCCAAACTTTTGGCGAGGACAAACTGTCATGGCCATTTTCAAAGGGGTCTCTTGACCTTTGACCTCTAGATATGTGAATGTAAACGGGTTCTATGGGTACCCACGAGTCTCCCCTTTATAGACACGTCCACTTTATGATAATCACATGCAGTCTGGGGCAAGTCATAGTGAAGCCAGCACACTGACACACTGACAGCTGTTGTTGCCTGTTGGGCTTCAGTTTGCCATGTTATGATTTGAGCATATTTTGTATGCTAAATGCAGTACCTGTGAGGGTTTCTGGACAACATTTGTCATTGTTTTGTGTTGTTAATGGATTTCCAATAATAAAGATATCCATACATTTGCATAAAGCAAGCATATTTGCCCACTCCCATTTAGATAAGAGTAATAAATACTTGACAAATCTCCCTTTAAGTTACATTTGAACAGATATAAAACGTGTGATTAATCGCGATTAACTATTTTAATCGACTGACAGCCTTAATATTGTTCTAACAAGAAAAGTTTCTTGTTATAATGTGATAAGTTCGAATGTCGTAATAACGTGAAAATATCTTGTTATAACAATAAACTTTGTACGTTACAATGTGATACTGATTGGGATTTTTTTCTGGTGTTGTAGCGATATGGTGCCGTAGTATGTAGCTGTAACCAGAGAGTAACATCAGGCATACAGTATTAGCAGGGGGACTACATGACTAACAAATATCTTAATAATAAAGGATCAATAACACATCTGAACAATAACACACACTGTCCTGATGTACATAAACCTTCAGATGCCACTACTGTCTGATCAAAGGAAGTCTTTAAAGAGGCCCTGTGTAGCCCAGAGGGACTGTTGTTACTCCTGTACGCTGTAGGCTTCCCTCTACATGCTCTCCCTTCCAGATGTCTCTCTCATTCCCCTGGGAGCCACATTCATTATGGAAACAATTTTCAGCCCCCTCAAAATGGTGCCGAGATATCTGTGATGATAACATAAAGGGTCTTCAAACACACTTCGCTTCTTTGTAATGCCTCACTAGCATTAAGACAGTGTGGTTTGGAAGCACATGGCACATATCTCTCTACTGCAGTGACAGACAATGAGTGTATCTTTCAGGGAGAGAGAGAAAGAAAAAAAACATCACATGATAAATGATGCATATAGAGTGTGTGACTCAGTGAACACACACAGCCTCCAGATAGAGCCTCTAATCTTAAAAACAAAAAAGAGGTTTATGGAAGTTTTTATTGGACTTTATTAGTTGTAACTCACAGAAGACATTCCACAAATGTGTACCATGATTCACTATCCGCAAACATGTATTTTTGTATTTGTGTTGTGTAAAGTCACATCCACAAAAATACAGGGTGATTTACAAATACGCATAACTCACTCTGTAAATACGTATTTTAAGGTTTACATGTAAAGTGATATCTACACATTTGTGCATCTATTTTGCAAATGTCATGTGGTCCATAAATCCACAGGAAGTCATCTGCAAATGCGAAATACATGCACAAATGTGTAGATATCACTTTACATGTAAACCTTAAAATACTTTACAGAGTAAGTTATGCGTATTTGTAAATCACCCTGTATTTTTGTGGATGTGACTTTACACAACACAAATACAAAATGTTTGTGGATAGTGAAATATTTGCAGATCATGGTACACATTTGTGGAATGTCTTCTGTGGGTTACAACTAATAAAGTCCAATTAAAACTTCCATAGAGGTTTAGCTTATATAAACACAACAAAGGGGTTGACTTATTTGGCACACAAACAAGCATGTATATATGTACAGTGTGTGAATCCCACATGTTGCAAACTCCACTTCCTTGTGGATTTTTAAGGCTGTCAAAAAAATCCTAAATAATATGAAAGAACAATGCAACAAACTCTGGGTTCAAGGGCAAAGTCACTGATTCACAGAGCAGCTTTAAACTGAGCAAAAAATCACATCATGCTGTCATTCAGCTGCTGCTGACCTGGGCGCGTCTTTTTACGCTCGGTTTTTTTTTCTCACCACAAAGTACAAGTTTGTTTATCAGCACACAGATCCGCCATTCCTCAACGCAGTTCCGTGCATTTCTCTATGGATCTGACACACAATCCCCAGACCAATAAATTGCCGTTTCTGTCTCAAACAGTTTAGCGAAAAGAGACGCGCGACAAGCCCCATAAATTACATAAGCGCAATTAAAGTGCCAACCTCTGACCTTGCCTGACCGGCACAACCAAACCTACGATCACCTGACTTTTTTTTTGTATTGGTCGCAGCTTTTCAATCGGTGTAGCATGCAAACGATTATTGGTAAAAGATAGTAAACAGAACAACCGGATTCACAAGACAAGGTCGGTTAAAGTCCGTGCATTGCTGGAGAGAAAGAGAGAGAGAGAGAGAAGACGCCATGAAACAAAACGCACTCTCCAAGTCAAAACAACATGCAGCAGCTTGGTGAAGGAAGCACACAAACAGACCGGGCTTTAGAGGAATCGTTGCGTACTTACGGAGGTGTAAATACGGATCATTACTGTCCATACTGTGCGAGTTGTTGCGTGGATGTCCTAGTGTCGTTGCTGCTCCGCATCCCAGCGCATTCCTCTCTCACAGCCTCGACTGACTGAACTCTGCAAGGCGGCTCTGCACGGGGGCCCAGCGAGGGGGGGCGGGTGGGGGGCGGCAGAAACAGGGCTTCTCCCAATGACAACAGACAGTGGTCGATATCAAGCTCCAACACGATCATGACGAAACATCTCTTCTCCTGCAGTGACACCGTGTTGCAATATTTTCACAGTAAAATGTTACTTCCCGGAATTAGAGCAAAAAAAAGAGAGAAGAAAAAAAACAGTGGTGCTTTTGAATGCAACCTCATTTCCCCCCCTTCAGTCGCTTTTTTCAACACAATCTGATTATAAATCTGCTTAAATACTAAAAACAGCTGCAGAAATAGCAAGTCTATTAATAAGGAAATTTGATAGCATATCTACCTATTTAGATAAGATTATTTACGGTATTTGTGATTATTTTTGAGCACATTGTGATGACCTACTTTTAATGTCCACCACAATATTTACATTTATTTATCATTTCTTGTTATGTAGCCTAACTTTTGAACTGCTTTTCAGCTCCAAAAGTATAGTTTTCACAATATTTTGTCAGTATTTTGACATGATGTTATTTTAATGCAACCCCATTTCCCCCCCTTCTGTCGCTTTCCAACACAATCTGATTATAAATCTGCTTAAATGGTCAAAACAGCTGCAGATATAGCAAGTTTATCATAAGGAAATGTAGATATATTTCAGGAGATTTTTGATAGCATATCTACCTATTTAGATAAGATTATTTATGGTATTTGTGATTATTTTTGAGCACATTGCGATGACCTACTTTTAATGTCCACCACAATATTTACATTTATTTATCATTTCTTGTTATGTAGCCTAACTTTTAAACTGATTTTCAGCTCCAAAAGTATACTTGTCACAATACTTTGTCAGTATTTTGACATAATGTTATTTTAATGCAATTAAATTCATCCCCCCACCCCCCTTCAGTCGCTTTTTTCAACACAATCTGATTATAAATCTGCTTAAATACTCAAAACAGCTGCAGATATAGCAAGTCTATTAATAAGGAAATGTAAACATATTTAAGGAGATTTTTGATAGCATATCTACCTATTTAGATAAGATTAAATATTGCTGTTGTCGTGATTATTTTGAGCACATTGTGATGACCTACTTTTAATGTCCACCACAATATATACATTTATTTAGTAGCCTAACTTTTAAACTGCTTTTCAGCTCCAAAAGTATACTTGTCACAATAGTTTGTCAATATTTTGACTTAATTAAATAAGTTATTTTAGTATTATGTTCACCATTATCTTTATGTTCATTATTTTCATGTTATGTTGAATTTATGTTTTGTTGAATTTATTATTATTAATATTATTGTTATTATTATTGTAATTATTATTATTATTGTAATTATTATTATTATTATTATTATTGTTATTATTATTATTATTATGTGCTTAAATGGTTGTTAACTTCCATGTTTGTGCCTGAGGGCCCCCTTGAAAACATGATGGTGCATCTCAAGGAGTTTATCCTCTAATAATACATTATGAAATGAAAAATAAACTTTATATAATTTTTAATATAATAAATTTATATAATTGCAGTAAAATGAAGGTTTCTGTGGTGACATTCCCAGGAATAATACTGTTGTTTACTCACAAAAAAATCAACCACGCACATGATGGTGAAAACCTGAAGGTTATGTACATAGATATAAATTTTTTTCTATGCTACCCTTACCAAAAAATAAATGTATTCAAGTGTGCTAAAAGTATACTTTTTTTAAACTTTAAATAAGAGAGTATAATTTCAGTATACTTTTTATGTACTATCAGAGATATATTTAACAAAAGTATACATAAGTATACTTGGCTCATACTGACAAGTATGAAGAAAAATCTAAGTATACTTGGCTTATACTGACAATCATACAGAAAAGTCTAAGTATACTTGGCTTATACTGACAAGTATACAAAAAAGTGTAAGTATACTTGGCTATACTGATAAGTATACAGAAAAGTCTAAGTATACTTGGTTTATACTGACAAGTACAGAAAAGTCTACTTGGCTTATACTGATAAGTATACAGAAAAGTCTAAGTATACTTGGTTTATACTGACAAGTATACAGAAAAGTCTACTTGGCTTATACTGATGAGTATAAAAAAAAATAAAGTCAAAGTACTGACAAGTATACAGATAAGTGTAAGTATACCTGGCTTATACTTAATCTTTTGATCGAGATATACTTAAGAAAAGTATAACTAAGTATTCTTGCCTTAGAGGCCTACAGAAAGGTATACTTGGCTTGTAGTTGTGCTTACTTTTTGATAGAGTAGCCTATTAAAGTGTGTTTCTATGCTCATGTATCAACAAAAAGACTCCAGACTGCTAAACTCCATTGTTTTCACTCTAATAGAAATTCTAAATCAACCGAGACTTGAAATCTTAAGGGTTTCCACTTTAATACTTCTAAAAAATTCAAAATGTAAAATGTGGTAATGTAAAAACAAAGCGTTTTGTTTTTAATCTCCTGCCTGCCTGCATGGGGATCCCTCCCTCCAGTTTTTACCTAATGCTATTGTGCGCCCTGGTCTGGGTACCCCCCCAGTACTTGACTTATACTGACAAGTATACAGAAAACTCTACTTGGCTTATACTGATAAGTATACAAAAAAGTCTGAGTATACTTGGCTTATAGGCCTACTTGTACTTAATATTTTTATCAAGATATACTTAAGAAAAGTATAATGAAGCATTATTGCCTTATATACTTGGCTCATACTGACAAGTATACAGAAAAGTCCAAGTATACTTGGCTTATACTGATAAGTACACAGTAAAGTCGAAGTATACTTGGCTTATAGGCCTACTCGTATTTAATCTTTTGATCAAGATATACTAAAGAAAAGTATAATTAAGTATTCTTACCTTATATACTTGGCTCATACTGACAAGTATACAGAAAAGTCCAAGTATACTTGGCTCATACTGACAAGTATACAGAAAAGTCCAAGTATACTTGGCTTATACTGATAAGTATACAGAAAAGTCCAAGTATACTTGGCTTATACTGACAAGTATACAGAAAGGTCTAAGTATACAGAAAAGTCTAAGTATACTTGTCTTATAGGCTTACTTGTACTTAATCTTTTGATTGAGATATACTTAAGAAAGGTATAATTAAGTATGCTTGCCTTATATACTTGGCTCATACTGACAAGTATACAGAAAAGTCTACTTGACTTATACTGATTTGTATACAAAAAAATCTAAGTATACTTGGCTCATACTGACAAGTATACAAAAAAGTCTAAGTATAATTGGCTTATACTGACAAGTATACAGAAAAGTCTACTTGGCTTATACTGATACGTATACAAAAAAGTCTAAGTATACTTGGATTATGCTGACAAGTATACAGAAAAGTCTAAGCATACTTGGTTTTTAGGCCTACTTGTACTTAATCTTTTGATCAAGTAATACTAAAGTATAATGAAGTATTCTTGCCTTACAGGCCTACAGAAATGTATACTTGGATTTATAGAGTAAGTGTGTTTCTATGCTCATGTGCTGCTAAACTCCATTGTTTTCACTCTAATAGAAATTCTTAATCAACTTGAAATCTTAAGGATTTCCACTTTAATACTTCTAAAATTCAAAGTGTTTTTAATCTCCTCCTGCCTGCCTGGGGATCCCTCCCTCCAGTGTTTACCTATATTGCTAGCGTGGTGGTGCGTCCTGGTCTGGGTACCCCCCGGAGTCCCCCCACACACCCCTACTCGGAGTGCTGGGGTCATGCGGAGGTGAAGCTCTCGGTACCTCAGAAGGTTATTCAGGAGTCAAGCCGCACTGAGGCATTCACAGTGGTGAACCTCGGAGCGGGCAGACGCTCCGTCAACGCCCGGCCGCTGACCACTCACCGCCCGGCTAATGGGACAAGCACCCCCGGCTCCACCGTCCTTGTAACAGCGGCCCATAAAAGAGCACAGGAGGATGCTAACCAAGATGAATGGCGTTTTTTTCTCTCAGCTCATTCTACACTAATCAGAGCTTTTCATTTGTTATGGCCTTGCGCCAGCCCCTCCACCACAGCAGCCTCCATTAGGGGCCTAGATAACGTATAAATTCATTAAAGTCAAAGAGGGGACATTAAAATGGTCATTTGTCAGATCTCTCTTTGTGTGTCCCTAATGGTGGCACATGGTTCAAGGCATTGAGATGATTTTTGGTTCCCCTCTCTCCAGTGCATCAGGAGGGGAACGTGGGAACTGGAGGAAACATGTGTTTTTTGCTCTTTTCATTAATGGTGGCTTGTTTGAAATGTTAAAATTTTGACAGTTTATTGGTTTATTTATTTTTTTAATGCTTTCCAGAAAAAAAGGTCACATTATTAGCCCTGTAATAATCTTGCACATGTGGAATTTGCACATTGATTTACAACCTCATTTAATTTTATTTTAAAGAAAAAATGTAACTTCACACTTTGCTATTGTACATACTGTAGTGTGTTATAGTTATTCTATGTTCATATTTTATATTTTCTAAGCTAACTGCAGTAGTCTGGTATATTTATAGTGTATTCTCATATATTTTTTATATTGTGTATATTATAGATATTATCTCTAGTGTTGATATGTATATTTATTGTGTATTTGTGTCATATTTTATATTTTCTAAGCTAGTTGCAGTAGTCTGGTTTATTTATAGTGTATTCTAATATATTCTTTATATTGTGTATACTATAGATATTATCTCTAATGTTATGTATATTTATTGTGTATTTGTGTATATCTGTCTATCTGGGATATGTGCAATAATGTGAACCCAACCACTCATTCAGTCTATTTTTATATCTTGTTTTTGACTGTTTACTTACTTATTATGTCTTTATTGTTTTCTTGCTTATTTATTATATATTGTTTTGTTTTTTACCGATGCTTCTTGTCCCCCTTTGCTGCTGTAGTCCTGCAAATTTCACTGCTGTGGGACTAATAAAAGATTATCTTATTATATCTTAAATTTGCTGCCCAAAACTATCCTGTTATTTTGTGCTTATTTTAATTATATCATATATTGTTTTTATTTTTTTACTTTTATTTTCTTTTGTTTTTGCCTAATTAGAGCAAACTGTTTTATCTGGGTGGCTTTCAAATTCATCCATCAACTTCAGACCCCTCCCACCCCCCACCTTACACATACAAACTCACAGTCAATGAAGCAACCCTTTGCACTAATCCCTTTGTATTCACACCACCATTCCCACCAAACAATGTCCTGAAGCCTAATCCTAAACCAAGCTCTACAAACCTGGGCCACCTGCTAGCAAGTCAGCTAAAAGGCTAACACAAACCTGAGCAAGTCACCTTAAAACACCACTTCACATGCATTCATACACGTTAAAGCATGGGTTGGCATCCGAACACACTTTTTCCCTCCTTCTCTCTCTCTCCTTCTGGCCTCCTTCCTCTACTTCCCTTTCTGTATCCGTCCCTCTCTGGCTTCAGGATGGAGGTTCTGGCTGCGTCGTCATGGGAGACGGCTCTCTCCATCTGCCTCTGCTGTCATTAGCCCATCTCCACCAACCACGCTTTATCGTGGTGGTGGGGACCCCCGCCACCCCCCACCCTCCTGGACCCTCTTCACAATTCTGACAACCCCTGCCCCCTGCTCCATACATAAGCCTGAGATGATAAGTGTTCCCCCTCTTTGTGTCGGCCAGGATAAGACAATGCCACACAGCGCTACAGAACATCATCCATCTCATAGGTCATCAATCTGGGACACAAAAGATGAAATGTAGCTCGAAACTCCCTTTTTAGCACAAGGGGTTTCTCTTTGCTTAGAAGAAGCTCGTCCACCACCTCTCTCGCTCCTTTTCACTGCTGGGTTAGTGGTTCACCAGCGAATTCTTCGGCCTTGCGTGATGGCTGCATGGGAGTTAATGCATGTCAACTATTTCATAAAAACACCAGAGCATAATTGCAACTGCACAAAAAAATGAAAGTATCCAGACCCTTATTTCAACATCTACAGTGCGAGATGAACTCTGTTTCAGCTCCTCTGCAGAAACAAACATGTTGTAGATAAGGATGATTGAAAACAGGCTGTTGACACACCAACAGGCCTCTGCCAAATTTACATGAAGTTGTCTGGTGGTACTAACTAAAAGTCCAGTGTGACACACAAATGCCACCATCTACCTTTTGTTTCTCCTCCTTTTTTTTGTCTAATTAGGTTTGCATTGTCCACTGTCCTATCACCATGGCAAAGCTGTCCAACACTTAAGTGGAGAAATGTCAGACAACCACAACCATCCCTTGAATCACCACTTTCAGTTTCTGCCCTCATGGCAAAAAAAAACATCTATAAAATAGTTTGTCCCTGTTGCCATAAAGTATATTAATCTGTAAGGACAGCTACTTTCTGAAGCCAGCTTGCTACCTCAGCACACAGCATTTTATAGCTATTTATTCATCCTTTATTCAGTCCTCACCATCGAGTACCTGGTGCTCCTTTTAGCTTCTATTGTGTATTGTGTTTTTATGTAAATGTGTTTTAATGTGTCCTGCCTGGATGTGTTATAATGTACCGGTTTTAATAACAGGTTTTGTACATGCAAACCAAAGACCCATTTCTACCTTTTGTATGCAAAAAGCAGTCAATAAAGTATTTTCTGTTCTATCCTATCACCAGCGTCTGGGTTTTTTTTTTTGTGTCTTTGGTCGTGACAGCAGTGGCTTGATTTGAAGTCTTCAATTTATTCACGTAAAATAACACACTGAGATTAAAATGTTCTTTCCAAAGAGGCCCAAGAATCAAAATTATAGACACACAAATCATATTTTCTATGATTACTATGATGCGTGACAGTTTTTTGTCCAGTTTAGTGTAATCTGCCATGATGTGATAGTCACACTCAATGAAGCATTAAAGCTGTTGCAGATATAGCTGCTGTTCTATTATCCTGCAAACCGGTTCCAAAATTTACTTCCTGTTTAGACATTAACTGTTGGATTATATAGTGGTAGAACTCGTGAGCAAAAGCAGATTTGTGTGCATGATAATTGGATTCTAGTGGACCTCGGTGAGCTGTTTTTATCTTGTTTCATTTCTCCTCTGCAAAGTTTTATCATCTTTAGCCATCATGACTGCAGATAACACGACACAGAGAGGACAGCCGTCCAGCTTTTACGCTTGACTTAGGTTCAAATTGGATGATCTTGCAGTGTTGTAAGTCATCTGATGGCTGATCAATAAACAAACATTTTGTGAGTATATGTATAGCTGATGACAAGATAAGAAATTAGATCTGAGGATTTGTTTATCGCAACTTGATAATCTTGTTTAAATTTAATCTGCTGAATAGTACGAGTCTTTAAATTCATTTTAATCATTTTAGATGTCTAAAAATAAGGCACTTCTCCCTTATTGTCATCACAATATATAGCATTGTTCCCCAAATGTTTTCATGTAAATACTAGGTATGCAAAACCGAACCGTAACAAACTGTACCATTCAATGACGTACAAACCGAATTGTGGACTTGTTGAACCGTTGCACCGCTATTAAATACAGGCTGGCTAAATATTTGATGATGATGGTGCCAGAGACATAGAACAGAAAATGATCTGAACACAGGCCTACTTGAGCATTAAGTAGCCTGCCTTATTTCATGTATAAAATCAGTGTTTTCAAACATATTAGAAATGGTTATGTTTTTCTTCTCCCTTATGTGCAAAACAAACAAAACCGAAACAGTTATAAACTTGATAAGATATAAGCTCGAATAATCATGCTAAATATACTGTAACATTATCAATCTTGAGATATTTATTTGAAGGTATCATGATAATGCTACATGATTTTTATTCCAGGGTGAGACAAATTCAAACGAGAAACTAAAATATGATCTTGTCTAAAAAAAAAGGAAGGATTTTAGCAGCTTCAACAGCAATGTGACCAAAGCCCCTATATCTCCATTTTACACAAATGTTCTGTTAAACAGATAAACCTGCCAACAACAAATCAGGTTAACCTGTTAATCTGCTGTTCGTGTCTGGCTCTGAGGGGCTTTACACACAATCAATATGATGAGCCCTGAACTACCTACTAAGACTAAAGACACCGTCCACGCCACTAACCACACCACTCCAATCTGGTGCATTATCATCATGACCATCAGGACACGTGACACATGGCTTATATTTTTAAGATCTGTTAGGAATGCTTGACACTTTGACTTTGACGTACAAGGCAACCTTGAATTTCGAAGTGCATAGTCACACATATAAACATTACACTGGACTCACCAGCGACCCATGATTGCTTACATTAGTTGATTAGGTTTATGTTATAGTTGAACCACAGACTCCAGGCAGATGGCTGACCTCTATATTAGTCTCTACCTCTCTGTAATAAGTTAATACAGACTGGGGGCTTGTTCGTTCAGCGTGGCACTGGACCAATCCAGCAGGGAATCAGCCAGACCACCTCAGGTTAATCTCACTACGGCCTGAAATGCCCATGAAGGATTAGGCCCGGCCACTGGTTTTTAAGCACACTATGTCACTTACCGCTGCGGCCGTGCCATTTAAAAGTCACAAACAAAGTCTAAGAGAAAAGGTTCGAGCTTGATCGCATAATAAGTCACTTTTTGTTTGTCATGCTTTCAACAGGAAGTTGACATATTGTCCACACAACATGCAGGACATGCATTTGTGACTGTCAGTTACAGCAGTTCAAGAACATTTTGTTCCATGGGCACAGATCAAATTATAGGTGCACTGACATTTACATATGCTGCTGATTCATGTGCTGATTCAGCCAATCAGGACAGGGTCACACAACACCAGATGACTGTTTTGATGACTGTGACATGAAATTCGCCTGAATTTAAAGGTCAGCAGTTAAGTATTGCACTTCCACAAAGTTGGAAGAAACAAAGACAGATTTTAAAGAGAGTAGAGGCCGAGATAGCCGAACTTTTATACGAAAAAAACGTGGATCCTACACGTCCCTTAATGCAACTCTATAGTGTCTTTAAATAGACCTCCCTACCTGGAAAACACTACATACCTGGTTATTTTTTCAGACTTGACAAAGCTCTTCCAGAGCCTCAGAAGACATTATATAACTGTTTTCACATACATTTTTCTTTAAATAACAGTTTTAGATTTTCTTTTATCCAATGCAATAATACACTTATGATAATATCGTGCAAGTAATCCAGTGCCTCTTAAATCATTTTATATGTACAGTTATGATGACAGACTCTCTCTACACTCTTTTATTTTGAATGTAATTAATTTGCCAAAAAAGAGAAAAAACGCACAATAAGCAAAGTTAAAGATAAATTTGACTGATAGCATTATTTATTATTAATATTATTTTAAAATTTTGTGTAGATACAATAATATCATTATCGTGAAATCTTTTGGCCATAATAATTGTGTAGTAAAAATATAATATTGTGACAGTCCTACTTTGTAATAAGCTTTGTAGAATAGTGCTGCATAAATACATTTTACCCACTCATAAAAGTAGAGTTATGATGGATAACCTTTATTGTATTTCACACAGGCTTTATTCTCTAACAGGATTAAAGGGGTTCAAAACCAGATGCCTGCGCTCTCTGTCGTGACACTAAAGTACAATTCACACATCAGCGGCACATAAGCCCCATGGAAGCATCCATCCGTCCAAACATTCGACCACTGGCCACCTCGGTGACTGTGGTACTTAAAGGACAACGGACATCCAAACTATCTTCACCAGGCTGACTAACATCAGAAATACTACCAAACCAATCTCTCTATTCATTAGTAAAATCATTTTTTTAAGAAGGCTATATCACAAATATGTAGAAGTTTACTTTATTTATCTGTCTCCCATCAAGGCTTTTTATAAACACAGAGAACCTGCCCCATCAAACTATTGTATGTTTCACAAATTCAACAACATACGGGAGGAAACCAGTGGATATTTTGTGTGATTTGAATGGTTGGAGGACACCGACTGGCCCAGCCTATGAACAAGACATCACTTGGTAAAGGGCGAACACATTTAGAGGGCATTCATTTTTTGATGGCTTCTGAACAGGTATAACCTAAATCAGAGGTTACCTGTTACAAGATAGAGAATATACCGGGGACCCCTCCATGTATGTCCCTGGGAATAATTTGACACAGCCTATGTTTTGCACTTCTATAATCTTAGTTATGTGTCAGATTAGAATGTAATCCATATGAACTATTATAGATTTTAAATTTTAAATATTATTTGTTGAACTATGAAGCCTTTTGGGGGGGAAAAAATGCATTTTTATATCACGATATATAATTTCAATGAATGAATCTGAAAACTTTTCACAACCTGCCCGGCAGAGTACCACGGTCCTCCAGGGGTCCCCGGGCCCCACTTTGAGAATCACTGGCCTAAATAATTCAGGCTATCAGACACTTAATGCTTGATTTTTGTCAAAACAATCCCGTCTCAAGGTCCCCTCATTACCTTTTTTCCAGAGCCTTCAGTCATTGTCATCATCAGTGGATGCAGCTTGCCAAGTTATCATGGAGATGGATCAGTTGACCGGTGAGCTCAGTAGCACTTTTTGGACTTTTTTTTTATCCGTGTTGGTCTAAAACTTGAGCAGCAAAGTTCATTCTTGAGCTTGGAAACAGGAGTTTGGCAAAAAAAAATCCTTGGGATTGTTTTACCAAACTACTGTTTGAGAGAGCGCAAGCATCTGGTTATGAACCCCTTTAATCCTGTATAGATCCTGTTAGAGAATAAAGCCTGTGTGAAATACAATTAAGGTTATCCATCATAACTCTAGTTTTATGAGTGGGTAAAATGTATTTATGCAGCACTATTACAAAGCTTATTAGAAAATAGGACTGTCACAATATTTTTACTACACAATTATCTTGACCAAAAGAGTTCACGATAATGATATTATTGTATCTACACAAAATTTGAAAATAATAATAATAATAATAATTACACTCAAAATACAAGTGTATTGAGGTGGAGAGAGAGTCTGTAATCATAACTGTACATATAAAATGATTTAAGAGGCACTGGATTATCATATGTGTATTATTAACACAATATAATTTTTTTAATATCACTGTTATCGTCAATACCGGTATATTGGGAAACCCTCCTATTACAAAGATAGATAAAAGAAAATCTAAAATTGTTATTTAAAGGGACTGTTTGTAACTTTTTAAGCGTATAAATTTAGCGGGTCGCCACACATGCGCGCTCGCATATGCGCGTTTGCGTGTGGCCGCTGCCTCTCCTCCTCTGCCTGCTTGCCTTCATTCAGACAGCGCGCACGTTCTCGCTCAGTTCACTCCACCTCTAGACGTGAACGCGCGCTCACTCCACATTGCAGAAGAGTTAGTTCAGCTCTGAGAATATCTAGTGAATGTACAGTGGACGTTTGTGCAGAAATAAATGCTGCAGCTCCTCCAGACCAACAGAGGTTTCCTGTGTCTTGTGAAGTGACGGAGCTCCTCAGCGAGTAACGTTATCGTCTCGTTACCGACCGGGTGCTGGTGTCTCCCTGCTCTCTCCAGCTGCAGGCGGAGAGAGCAGAGAGACACGCTGCAGAGCCCCGCTGCATCAGCCTGCGCTGAGGCAGGAAAAGCCAACACTGAGATCAGATCGAAATCATGTTCATGGAGAAACCTTCATCTGGTCAGCTAACATTACTGCCAAGCAGCTGAAATATAGAGTGATATTGTGTCGCCTCACTGTTTTGAGCGATGCTCGTTCAGGTATATTTAGAGCGAGCAAGCGCAAGCTCGACGCTGACTTTCGTTGATTTCACGGCCACAGGTGTCGCTGTTAATAAGCATTTCTGAAAGTTACAAATAGTCCCTTTAAAGTGAATTAGAATTTCAATATAAAAACCACCATATAGTCTTATCAAGTCACACAATTAGTCAGCAAAATTCAAATACTTCTTCTCTGTTCTGTCATGAACTCTGTGACATTACCTTTCACAGAGAGGTCAACTAATGGAGCACACTCTCATCACCATGCATCCAAACCTGCAGTACTATGCTGCAGCCTTGTGGCCTGATTAGGTAACACCAGTTCAACAGCAGCTCCTCTCTGTTTCCGCGTTTCTCACATTTGTCCCTCCGCGGCTCCCGTAGATGAACAGTAAAGTCAGACGTGTATTTAGCAAACAGGAATTTCCTACCAAACAACATGTATGAGTTCTCTGATCCGACGCTTCATCACAACCTGTTTGTCTGAGACTATTCTCCTAATGAATCCATCAGAGGATGGCGTCCGACTTAAAGTTATTCTTCGATAATCATCAACAATATCCGGCGATGGACAGTGAGACAGGCATCATGTCCACCGACCATGGAGGAGAGTGGGGTAAATAAATACACTTCATAGCTTCATAGACAGGTAGATACTGTTACAGATAGCTAGCTACTAGAAGAGGTAACAGATACAACTCAGAATAAGACAACTAAAATACAACTTGGGACAAGGACAAGGCTCCTACACACTCCTGAGGTTGATGTCATATAGTTGTGTTTAGCATTAGCTAACTAGCTGTAGATGATGTAACCTGCTGAGACTAAATGTAATGTAGATAACCAGCAATATGGCTGGAGACATTACACACAGTGCACATCACTTTAATGCTCTCTCTCTCTATCACATATGGTCATACACTATGGTTTGCTACACTTGTTTTGGAGGAAACTGATTAGAGAAGATATATATTATCTATATCTTTATTTTTCCCCCTTTGATACTTATATTTGAAATTATTATTTTTGAAAAAAATAGTGAATTAGATAGAAAGTTTAATTTGGCCCAGTTTTTAACTTGGGTATTATCCTTTTTAAACAACTTAAAAACAGAGAAATGTTTATGTTAACAGTTTAGTATGTTAAAGATTTTATAATTTACAAACTGCCTACAGTTGCACAAATATCTAGCTGTAAATACAATATATTAGTTTATAGT
>CAKAOI010030712.1:0-47045 GCA_916701655.1 Sebastiscus albofasciatus | reverse complement strand
TACACTACGAGATGTTTCTGAAAACATTTTATGCGAGAAATAGGCATTACAGTAACAGAATATTGATTCATATTTGATCAGCGCTGCCTAGTTTGACCATTTGATCGGAGTTCGCGAGTGATTGACAGCTGCTCAGAGGCGGCAAGGCTCCAGCTCGGCTCCGATTGGTTGTTTTTCCTCCGGTTTGTGAATGCCATTAGGAACACAGGAGGACACAAAGACACATGATTTTTTTTGTGTTTTATAAAGTTTTATAATCATATTTGCTCCACTTCTGCCTACTTCAGCTTCAAGGTGAGAGAACAAGCAGCAAAGTGAATTCTAGAATCATAAATCTGTTGGCATGTTTTCCTGGCAACCTTGCTTAGATGTCTCCTCAGTGTTGCCATGCATATTTGAAAGGTTTTGCAGCGTAAACAGGACTATATAATTGAGTTTTTCTGGTTATGAAGGTCAAAGGAAGGAACAAGTCATCTTTTAAAGCTTGTTGTAATGTACAGCAATCAGTCTGTAAACAGAGTAAGATAACACTGTATCAGGTTACTCGAGGTAACACACACACACACACACGCGGTACAAAGCTCCACATTTCTCTCAGAAATTATGATGCACATCCTCGCTCCCTCTGGTCCGAACTGTCTCCGAACTGTCTCAAACAATGGAGGTGATGACACGTATTTGCCTGTTGGAGAAATGCCAACTTGTATACAAGGGACACTGATCAGGCCGTGTCCTGATTTGGCCGTCTATCCGTCGGATCTCAGATTTGTCGCTTCAGAGGCCGCTGACTAACTGATTATGTAATGCTGAGTTACGTAAGGTAGACACACGGCTTGGAGGAACTTGCTCACAAATAGTCGCTCACTTTTTTTTCTCTTCTCATTATCTGCCAAAATAACCCTCTAACTTTCTCAGAGGATTTTAAGAGCTTAATTGTTAGTATGATTGGATGAGTGATATAATTTCCATGTGCTCTGTTGTGTTGGCAGAAGTGCAGCTGTTTCAGTTCCGTCATTGCACTCTGCCGAGGCAATCAGAGTGCTTATCTGCCCGTGTTTGTGTTGTATCATTGTCCCATCGAGGCACCCGACTGCCAATACACCGACTGACTCATCAGAGGGATGTTTTTACATCCTTTTATGTCTCTTATCATTTTACAACATTTATGTTCTGTTACATTGTGTGTGTGTGTGTGTGTGTGTGTGTGTGTGTGTGTGTGTGTGTGTGTGTGTGTGTGTGTGTGTGTGTGTGTGTGTGTGTGTGTGTGTGTGTTTCCACCAGGTCTAGCTGTAGGTTTGGGGATTGGAGCGCTGGCAGAGGTTGCCAAGAAGACCATCAGAATCAATGGTGCAGCAGGTAACACACCCCCACTTGCTCACACATCATTTATAGTTAGCCTTTTTAGCAAACAGTTATGCATGTAATGAGTGATGTTTTCTTTTACATTATTGTATTTTGTGAGACTCAGATATTCAATTTTTTGTGTTGTAATGATGAAATATTCAAGTCTGTAGCAGGTTATTACTGTCTAGGATAGTGAATCATGCTCATGGCCAGTTTCACCACCGTTGTGCTGCGTCTTTCTGAATGCATTTTACTATGGATTTGTGTAGACAGAAAAATGCAGGATATAAATAAATAAATAAATAAATAAATAATAGTAATAGTCATGGGCCACGTCTTGAGAGTTTTATGCCTATAAGGACCAGGTATTTGTTTATTATCATGAGGTTTTGCAACTGTGTTCCTGTTCACCACTGTAAAAGCCAGCATCATTTTTCAGTACCCATCCTTCATGGTACATGCTACGCGGGTTTTGCATGAGCGCAATTGGCAATTAGGCTGCCTCCCACACCAATCTGCCACCTAAACAGACATTCCTGCTCTGCACGGTGAGCCTGCTAATCCCAAAAACAGAGCTAAGCTGAAACAGCGTACGAGCGTAAATCTGTGGCATTTGTGCGTCTGTTAGTGGGCGTTTTTCTGTGTGTGTGCGTTAATCCCAGCAGGGTGTGTGTGTGTGTGTGTCTGTGGTAAATCTGTGTCAAAGCCTCTGACGGCAGCTTCAGACGCACTAAAACAAACTACCTGACGACCTACTGACACATATACTCACAGACACACATGTTTGTGCAAAGAAATGCACATATTGTATATAAACCTGAACCATAAACTATTGATATTGATCAATCCAAATGACTTCACCTGTACATAAAACAAGAAAGTGTTACATAACACAAGTAGATTAAAATTTGACTCTGAAGTTTGACTTTTAGTGTTAAGACATTGAACACTAAAAGTCACAGAACCAACAACACCCTCTCTCTGTTTTGTGCTTCTGCAGATGACAATAAGAAAGGCGTTCTGGACTCCAGCCCCTTCCTGAACGAGGCCAACGCTGAACGCATCGTCAGAACCCTGTGTAAAGTCAGAGGAGCTGCATTAAAACTGGGACAGATGCTCAGCATTCAAGGTGTGTGACAAACACACACACACACACATCCATTCACAAAGACAAGTAGACAAAGTGAGTTGGGAGATAGAGGGATGAGAGTCGGCTTGAAAAAAAATGAAATCGAGAAGGGACGTATGGCAGAAGGGAGTGAAAGAGAGGAAGACAACAAAGTAAAGGGATGATTCATTGAGGTATAGTTTGACTGTATCCTAATGTGTTGAATCCCTACACAGATTCGTTTCTACCAGCCTCGGAGGCCACAAATCGGCCTCCATATTTAGGATGTATGTTATTCCTGTAGGTAAAAACGGTACAGTATAAGAAACCCTGGATCACACACAACTAACTGTCAGCAAAGACAGTTGGCACAGAAATCTGATTTGTTGTTGATCAGTGACTGCCAAGTGTTCAGTTTAGATAAACTTGTCATTCATTTGCAGCCGGTGGATTGACTCAGTACAGATAAAGTGGAGTTTATTTTTCCTGTGCACTTGGATGGCGGGATTCACTACATCTACTACATCCCTCATCTACTTGAGTTAATCCAGTACGAGTTATTGCTTGTCATTTGTTTCATTTAAATAAACAACAGCATGTGGACTTATTGATTTCTTGGAACGAGTCACAGTAAAGAGCCTACTTTAGCCTCTTAGCGGCTTTTAATTGAGAGTAGTCGCTACACAACATGCCACCTGCTCATCAGGATTGTAAACTAATGCTTGTTCAAACACACACACTCACACACACACTGATGGCACAGCCTTCGGGAGCAATTTGGGGTTCAGTATCTTGCCCCAGGACACTTCAACATGCGGACTGGAGGAGCCGGGGATCCAACCGCCGATCCTCCTGTTAGCGGACGACCCGCTGACATTCACACTTTACCGCTCACAAACATACATGTAGCTGAGAATAAGCTGTAATGTAATTTGATGCTGGTTTGCGCCTTGCACACATCAGACAGACAAAGTTCATGGGCGGAAGGCCAGCGGCAGTAAACATCCTGGCACAGATCTAGTGTAGCGGCATCAAGTTACCAGCACTAAACAACACATCATTAATTTTGTTTATCACTGTTGTCCCCACTGCCTGACCTTGCCTAGTGACCTTTGTCCTTTGGCATTCATATACTGAGTTCAGTAAATGTTAGCATACACTTTACATAGCCAGTACAGTACATGTAATAATCCACCGTATAACAGTAGTAGGAGAGAAAAGGACAGTGGCTGGCCAGTGTTTGCTTTTCAGCACAGTGGATTGACCTTGTGTGCATGTGTGAGTGGTTATTTGCAGAACTGGCGTAGCTTTTCTCTTTCTTTAAGGCGGTGACAAGTTGTTTCTTACTGTAAATCTAAAATGGTTGCTTCTAAAATGGACAAAAAGGTCACAGAAGTCTTCTGTAGCTAAACACACACACAATGTCGCTGCTCTTCCTACAGGGAATGAAAGAGATTGAAAAAAAACTTAAAATTCTTATAAAATCTTATAGAATAACAGTCATCTGAGGCCACTAAAACAGGACTGGAGTCCAGTAAATCTGGAGGATAATGTCACTGCAGTGGCCGTTGCCCGCTGCTGACATTTATCTGTCAGGGCAGGAATGCAGCTGTGGTCGGATGATTGTGCGGTCCAACCATTGTACCCTTCACCACCAATCCAAAATAACGTTAACCTTGAGGGAGGGGTCTGACACTATTTTAAAACTGTTTGTAATACTGATTCCTCATACCATCAGCAGTGTAAGCCAAATTAACCATTGTAGTTGCCAAGCGGTATTCACTTTTTATTGTAAATGAGTCTTATTGATGCTAATTAAACCTGGGATCTACGGGATTTCACTTGACGATTCTCTGGCTTCAACGCAGCTCAGTTGAATAGTGATGTTGTAGGTGGGGAAATAAACCATCAGTATTGTTAATGTATTGTTTTATTAAAGCTATGAACCCATATTTAAGGTGTGCATTGTGTTATACTGTATATGGCATTGTTATGGGCATGTTAATGCAATGACTACGCCTGGAATACAAAAACTGGTATTTGCTTGTATAGCCGTATTTGACAGCATTAGGGAAATGAACCAACTACAAATTTATTGTGAAATCAGCCGGCCTTTTCCTCCAGACCTGCATTTCTGTCCAGTTCAAACAAACAAAGGTTTGTTTCTGTATTTCAGATGATGCATTCATCAACCCTCAACTCGCCAAGATCTTTGAGCGCGTAAGACAGAGTGCTGACTTCATGCCAATCAAGCAAATGACAGTAAGGGTCTTTTCTTTCTTTGCACGTTTCAACTGATGATGTAATAAGTATAACAAGATCAGTTTTCCGTCTGATAGTAGTATTATTATTATTATTATTGTTATTATTATTATTATTATCATTCCCGCTGTAAATTAAATTAATATAAATAATAAATAAATAAAATAAATAAATTGACTCCACCCGTGAAAAACTAAAATTGTAAACTGCACATCGTTCACCAAGTATGGACAATTTTTAATGACAATCTATTAAGTTGAATATGACGAGCTGCAACAAAATATCAACAATTTGTGTCTGTGTGTAGAAAGCGTTGAACAGTGACCTGGGTCCTAACTGGAGAGACAAGCTGGAATCGTTTGAGGACCGTCCGTTTGCTGCGGCGTCAATCGGCCAAGTTCACCTGGCGAGGATGAAGGACGGCAGAGAGGTGGCCATGAAAATACAGGTACACACTGTGAGCATGAGTGTGTGTACACAGTACATTCTCATGTTATTGATATAAACACTGTAACTGGAGAGTGTGTCTCACGCAGAATCTGACCGCTCTGGTCTGTTAACAGACGCTTACAGATCAGATCTGAGTCAGTGTTAAAATTAGAAGCCTGTAGTTTCTAACTGAGAAAAATCTGAGATAGTTATTTTATGCCTTCACAGTATTTACAGATTATATGTCTAATTGCCGTCTTAATCGTTTAAAATAAACGCTTCGAAAATGTATGGAGGGTTTGCCAGTAATATCTAAACTTGACCGTATTATTATTATAATCTCATGATGGATAATAATTACAATCCGTGTGAAAGCTGTAGTTGCATTATACTAAAAAGATGCATAAAAAAAATAGTGATCAGATTATTCGTAAACATGATACAGTGGCATGACAGCATTTTAAAGTGAAATTGTGGATAAAGAGTAGGGCTGTCAATCGATTAAAATATTTAATCGCATGATTGTCCATGGTTAATCACAAATTAATCACACATTTTTTTTAGCTGTTCAAAATGTACTTTAAGGATAATTGTCAAGTATTTAATACTCTTATCAACATGGGAGTGGACAAATATGCTGCTTTATGCAAATGTATGTATATATTTATTTTTGGGAATCAATAAACAACACAAAACAAAAACAGATATTGTCCAGAAACCCTCACAGGTACTGCATTTAGCATAGAAAATATGCTCAAATCAGCCCAACAGGCAACAACAGCTGTCAGTGTGTCGGTGTGCTGACTTGACTATGACTTGCTCCAAAATGCATGTGATTATCATAAAGTGGGCATGTCTGTAAAGGGGAGACTCGTGGGTAGAACCCATTTTCATTCACACATCTTGATAATAAGCTCTAAACTTAGTGTAAGTTTAGAGCTTATTATTTAACTTCCTTCGTGACAAGCTAGTATCACATGGTTGGTACCAATGAGACCACAGAAAACTTAATGACATCAAAGATGGTGTGTTGTTTTTTCCTCATTTTATGATCAAATTAGGTAAATAAGGTACTTTTCTTCCTCTTTTTGTTTGTTCCCAGTACCCCGGTGTGGCTCAGAGCATCAACAGTGACGTCAACAACTTGATGGCGGTGCTGAGTATGAGCAATGCCCTGCCTGAAGGTACACATGCAAAAAACCTCTTCGTCATGCATGGAAATACGAGCATGATCACCTTCTAAGTCAACAAACACACACACATGCACAGCTGCACTCAACTTCACTCTGTGTCCTCACTCTTCATTTCTCCATCTGCAATCTGTAACACTGTAACACCTTACAACACTGTATGTGGTGTCTTTGTCTCTCGTTAGGTCTGTTTCCAGAGCACCTGATAGACGCAATGAGACGAGAGCTAGCACTGGAGTGCGATTATATTCGAGAAGCCAAGTGTGCAAAGAAATTCAGGTGAGTCTTACGTAGAATGTGTGGCATATGTGTAAGTGGCTTGATATGACAGGCAGCACTGCTGCGGTGACTGCAATGTGCTGTCTCTCTCTCTCTCTCTCATGGAGCACATGGCAGTACAGAGACTCATGTTACTCTCAGATTACATACGCAAAGACCAATTTATATCTACAGCTACTAGCTTATTGCATTCCTTCATTAAGTTTTCATCTCTTTTGTTCAAGGTCAGAACAACTAAAACTGCCAGCCAACTATATATAGATTTAATACCCTATATGGACTACCTGCCTACTTTAATCTGGATTTATGGCTTTGTATCTATTCATCTGTCTGACCCAGGGAGCTACTGAAGGACCATCCGTTCTTCTATGTACCAGAGGTGATCGATGAGCTGAGCAGTAACTACGTCCTGACCACGGAGCTCGTCCCCGGGTTTCCCCTAGACCAGGCAGAGAGCCTCACACAGGAGCTGAAGAACGAGGTACAGCTGACCAAACCACACAGACGAAGGGGTCGATAGATAGTTTAGCTGACTAATGT
The DNA here is from genome assembly GCA_916701655.1 of Sebastiscus albofasciatus. Taxonomy (NCBI): domain Eukaryota; kingdom Metazoa; phylum Chordata; class Actinopteri; order Perciformes; family Sebastidae; genus Sebastiscus; species Sebastiscus albofasciatus. Next base: position 39,893 of record CAKAOI010030712.1, on the reverse strand, counting down.
TTTCGCATTGATCTGGGGAGGAACGTGTTAGTTAATGTGTTCAGAGGGGTGGATGTGTTTGTGGGAGACAGAACTGATCAATAGATGCATACAGTAGATAAATGGGTCTCTGGTGGCAGGAAGGGGAACTGCTTCTGTTTCCCTTTTACCCAGATTTCTCCCTTCATTTCCCCACACAAGTCCCTGCTTTCCTCATCCCATTATACTTCTCTCTTTCGTAGTTGACCTCAGTGCAGTGAATGTCTTCTAAACATGTCTGTTTGTGTCTCAGATCTGTCAGAACATCTTGATTCTGTGCCTCAGAGAGCTGTTTGAGTTCAGGTTTATGCAGACTGACCCAAACTGGTCCAACTTCTTCTATGATCCACAGACACACAGGGTGAGTTTGTCTACAGGCGAAGTACTGCTGTTAATAGAGTTACTTCTGCTATGATGAATAATACTAATATGGCTTTGGCAGTGAGATTTGAGAGTAATTAAAATTAGTAATTATTGGATTGTGTCTCTGTAGGTGGCGCTGTTGGACTTTGGAGCCACGAGAGGATTCGATCTGAGTTTCACAGATCTCTACATAGAGGTAAGTCAGTCAGCCTCATTCTTACTTTTTTACTTTTCTGACAAAAATTCATAGAAAAGATTATATTCTTGATCAACATAAAGCTTCAGTTACTGTCCCTCACCCGCTGTTAACACACTTGTCACACCTTTACAGTTTTTGTTTAGGTTTTGATTAGGGCGGTCTATCGATTCAAATATTTAATAGCGAGTAATCACATGATTATCCATAGTTAATCACACATTTTTCTATCTGTTCAAATTGTACCTTTTTAAAGGGAGATTTGTCAAATATTCTCATCAACATGGGAGTGAGCTAATATGCTTGCTTTATGCAAATGTATGTATATATTTATTATTGGAAATCATTTAACACAAAACAATGACAACTATTGTCCAGAAACCCTCACAGGTACTGTGACCAAAGGGGAAACTCGTGGGTATCCATAGAACCCGTTTTCATGCACATATCTTGAGGTCAGAGGTCAAGGGACCCCTTTTGAAAATGGCCATGCCAGTTTTTCCTCCCCAAAATTTTGCACAAGTCTGGAGCGTTATTTATCTCCTTCGTGACAAGTATAGCATAGTATATGACCTGGTTGGTCATCGGAATCACGGTTAATGGATTCTTTAGGTTTTCTAGTTTCATATGATAGCAGGATCTTCACTCTAGCTTTAAAACTGAGCTCGCTACAACCTAAGAATTACAAGTTGCATTAATTTTGGCAGCCCTAATTTTGATTTGTTTCAGACGAGACATTTTGAAACCTCAAGTGGAAACAAAACTCACATTTGTACCGTTGTTTAACTTGCAGCGAATCATTAAAGTTGTGAAAATCGTATTTACATAAGATTCATGTCCAGTCAGAAGTGAAATGCCTCAATTATTCAGATTTATTTTTTTTGCCAGGCATAAGATAATAAACCATGTCTCAGACATGCAGAGAAAGACATTGAAGTGAAAGTGGTAACAGTCATAACCTGTTTGTGATTGTAGGTAATCCGTTCAGCTGCTGAGGGCGACAGAGAGGGAGTTGTGAAGAAATCTATCGATATGAAGTTCCTGACTGGATACGAGTCCAAGGTAAATATCCGTCTACTATGCAAGTAAAAAGTGCAAATATGTCAAAATTTGTCTCTGCAGCAGATATTCCTTTTTGGTTTCTAAACATTACCCAGGATAGTCATAAGCTGAGGCTAAATCTGCATTGTGTTTTTCTCTCCCTGTATCCAGGCTATGATAAACGCCCATGTAGACGCGGTGATGATCCTCGGCGAGGCCTTCGCCTTCACAGACGAGTTTGAATTTGGCTCCCAGTCCACCACCGAGAGAATCCACAACCTCATCCCCGTGATGCTCAAACACCGGCTCACCCCGCCGCCCGAGGAGACGTACTCACTCCACCGAAAGATGGCCGGCTCGTTCCTTATCTGCGCCCGGCTGAACGCACAGCTGCAGTGCAATGACATGTTCAAAACAGCATATCAGAAGTACTGGGAAGGCCGCACGCCGCCATCTCGCTCAGCCTAAGCCAATCGGGCGATTTGACGGACAGATCCTGGGGCCAACGGCAAAGTGCCAGTCAACGGTGAGGTCACGGTGTGAAGACGCACAACTGCTGAGTGGAGGCCATGTTACCTGCCTGAACACCAGCTTATTTTTTTTTCCATTTTGGACACCCCACTATGATGAGTTTTAGAAAGGGAACTTGTACGTATTTACAGCCATCATTTCTTTGTTTGAGAGGGAGCAGCAACGTGATGTCTGGAGTGCTTTAAGACCAAACTCTACATCTGGCCCTGAGAGAGGACAGACTGAGGTGGAAGGAAGGAGAAGGAGAAGGACAAACAGCCTTGGATATAGTAGTTCAGGTGTAAAATGAATGTAAAACGGTTGGAATTTTATCTCTTTTTTTGATGTTTTCAAGATGATTCTTGCATTTTCTTTTTTGTTTTGCATTGCTGTGTTTTGTTGAACTTTCAGAAAACTGTCTAGTTTGCCAGAAATGTCATGGGTGAAAACACGAAACATTGATTGTATTAAGGAAGTGGAACTCTAAATGTAAACACGTAATAATGGGGTTTATACCGTTTATGGGCATATGAGTCACAGTATTGGCCAGGACCAACACGTCTGGGAAGTTGGATATCAGCAATAATAAATGTAGCAGTTTTGATAAGAGCAAAATTGTTTGTCGAGATGTTGCCGAGCAAGTTCGAGTTGATTTATCCATTTGTAGAAAAAAATGTGACAAACTGGAATTTGTCAGCATTTTTACACACAAGAAAGGCTGACTTTTAACTCATGTATGTGTTTTTTCTGTATCGTATATCCATCCAGATTTCCGTTGCTGTTTATAGCTTTTTAGGGAGATATGTGGGCAGAACATTGATTCAAACTATCGGTCTGTTTAAAGTGACCATCAACATGACATTCAGGATGGATAAGTCTTTAACAAACCTCGGGTTAAAGCGTGATTTCTACCTGGTTTGTGTCATGGGATGAAAGTCTAAAGAGCTTCTGCTGTAGATAGTTATCCTTTATGTCCAAGCTGCATGTTGTCTTCGATTTAGCTCATGAATTCCAGTTGATTACCAACATGTTGGCATTATGGCTCTGCATTTTAAGTCAGACACTGCTTTTTTTTTTTTTTTTTTTTTTTTTTTTTAGTACCAAAGCATGATTTATCTCTTCAACTTTGTTAAAAAATTAGGGCTGTCCCGAAAACCATTTTTTTGGGCTTCGAAGCTTCGGTGAGAAATATTCGAAAGTATTCAAAGCTTCGTGGAGTAGCGCAGCGCAGTGCCGTTGCCGCACTACTGTACACACACACACACACACACGCACCTCTACACACAACAGTGATATCCGTCTGAGAATAACTCATAATTATTAATGTTGAATATGAATAATGTTGTGGGATTATTCCTTATTTCATGGGCTATTTGGGGATTTTTGTAAGGGATAATGTACAATGAGCCGGTCATTGTTGTGAAAGAAACCCCAACATCACAGCGAAGGGGTTTCTTTAACAACAATGACCCGCCAGCTGTACATTATCCCACTTATTACACGGTTACTTACTTAGGAAATCAATAATTTGACACAAAAATGGTCCGCTAGAGTCCAACATCAGAATTGCGTCTTTTAAAGCAACAGTGTGCTATAAAGACATAACAGACCGTAGAACGCCTTGATTGACCAATCAGAATTAAGTATTCAACACAGCCATGTAATAAACGTTATTATTACATACTTATATATATTAAAAAAAGCATTTGAATAGTGATTTGAAGGTCGATAACCATGGCAGCGGTCGAAGCATTCGGGTCAGCCCTATAAAAAAAATCTATAGAAATGAAACCATACGGATCCATGTTGCTCACTGTAAGGAGTCAGACAGAGAGACTTAGCACAGCCCACATCAACCAGATGCCGAATCATGAATGTTAATGAACTACCATGATGGAAGAAGCTCATCCTGATATCGCACAAACTCAGCTCCATGGCTCACCTCTCTTCCACGAGTCGGTGTAATCTCTCCACACCTTCTCGGGTGTGAAATCCTCCGTCTCCTGGCTGGTGTGCGACTGTGAAACTTCTCTCTACTCTGCTGTGTGAATACAGTTATAATGGGTCTCTGGTGTGAAGCTGAAAAAAAAATAAAATACAAGGTGCCTGTAGTTTTTCAGTGGAAGGCTTTTAGCTTGAGATCTCGACTTTATATTTCATATCACTGAAAAAGATGGTTTAAATTTTCTAATCAAGCTGAAAGTTGTGATAAAGAGTAAATGTTTGATCTATACTTGCCATGGGGCTCGGCGTGGTTTTGTGTGTGTGATCTTAATACTTTCACTCCATTAAACAAGAAACATCAAATAGTGTGTCAGTACAGTTGAAAAAACATATAAATATAGCCAGATTTTGTTCATGTCTGCTGCACTGAAGGTCAAGAGATTGTAATGTGTGTTTTAGAGGAGATGAAAACAGAGAGAAAATGCAGTAGGGAGAGGCAGAGAGAGAGGTTCCTTATTTAGTGTTGTCTTGGCCGGCAACAGGGGAACTGGCAAAGAGCCTGGGAAATGAGAACACATAAATATTCCCAAAATGTACACATGTGCACGTAATTACCCAAATGAATCATGCCAATAGTGGTTGCGAGTAGGAAAGCGAGTGGTTAAGGGTGATGTAGATAGACACGTACACACATCCTCCCTTTTCCTCTGCGAGTCACCCTCAACTATGATACTTTTTGCACGTTCACACTTTTACCTAATTACTTCAAGCTGTTTTCAGTTTCTCAGTGTGATTCCCCTCAGTGTCCAGCATGTGGCGCTGTTGTGTTTCTACACAGGTCATAAAAGCACCATCAGTTCGTGAAATACTGACACCATATCCAGTAAAAAAAAAAACATAACCAGCCTGAAGCCAGCTACATAATTACATGAAGCTGGCTGTGTAATTTCTGCTTTATTAAACAATATCCTGTAAGCAGAGGTGGGAGTGGGACATGAACGCACAAAGCAACAGTGGTCATTAGGAGCTCGTAGACTCATATATAATATAGATGGTACTGTGTCTAAGCCTCCAGCGCCTCATGACATGATGAGTACTTACATACCTGAAACACTACTATATATCTGAGGCTGAATAAGCTAATCAAACTCATTTTACGGTTGCCAACCTGATGATCTACAGCATTAATTAAGTATATTTTTTACTGCAAGGATTTAATATTCTTATGGAAGCTCGAGCTTGCCAAGAAATTCATGCATTTCCATTCAAGTACCATCTGCTGTTTTCCCAGAATACATGTTATAAAACTGTTTTCTAGAAACCACGTTTGACTCTCGTCCAAGTCTCTGAGAAACATTTGACTTCTTCCGTCAGAGGATCTTAACCATGAGGTCACGAGCCAAGCAGGGCCGGCTCTAGCTCTTTTGGTGCCCTAGGTGAAATTTGGATTTGCGCCATAGGCCATACGCAGCACCGCTCTAGGGTTAGGGTTAGGATTCAACCCTCAACCCTCAACTAGGGTGACCAGATCCCAAAAAACCAAATGTGGGACAAAGTAGGACACGTTACCAATGCTGAGAGGTAGTCTACAATTTTGATATAATGTCTATACAACTTAAAAAATAAACATTTCTATTCTGCCCCTTAGCTCGTAACATCTTTACGCTTTGCCTGAATGCATCCATAGATTGGCACATCTCTTTTTGAGCCACACATTTCTTGTGATACTCACATGTACTGTGTCATTTCATGTCGTAGCTATTCCCTCCCACCCCCATGTGAAATTGAAAAAATAAAAAATGTTGCTCTGAGAATCGCCTTCCGCCGGCTTCACCCAGTTATAAGTAGTTTCCCAGTCTTTGTTGTAGCAGCGTTTTCTTTGTGGTAGTTTCCATCATATTCTGCCTAAATCTGCATAACTTGTGACTTTGCAGTGACTCAATTATCCCCGTTGGGCGTAGCGTAGCAAAGACGGTGAAATGTTAACCTGCACTTGACCCACTTGTGTGCAGTTTGACAGCATGACAGCCTTCTTGCTTTCTTCACAGCCATTGGATAAAAGCAAGATTTTAGAAAAGCGTCTGTCTTGCAGTGGTTTGGCTTTTGAAAACTAGAACCAATGAAAATGTGGGACATCGTCTCAATATGTGGGAAAAGGGAAAAGGGATAACAATGCTGTGCAGTCCCACATGAAGTGGGACACCTGGTTGCCCTACCCTAGCCCCAAAAAACGCAACACACATCAGACATCACAATGGTTTTAAGAAAAAAATTAAAATTTTTATTTTCATAAATAACTACAGTATATTTAATTATAATATAAGTAAACAATTGGTTCATGATATTGTTGGCTTAAAAGTGTTTAGTCAGTTTTACTACAATTTACACTGTTATTAAAAAATAAATGCAGCCGGGCAGATGAAAAAATGTGAAACAGAGAGTTACGGGGTGAAAAGTGTATTTATGTATTTAATTATTTATTTATATAATTTGTTTTTTCAAATTATTATTATTTTTTTTTTTAGAGGGCGACCAGCGCCCCCCAGAAGGTGGCACCCTCGGCGAGCGCCTATATAGTCTATCTCTTAAGACAGCCCTGGAGCCAAAATACTTTAAAGGCCACTTTCCTGTAAATACATTGTGATTAGAACACTGGTAGGTTATAACAAGGTGGGATGTCGACAGCAGTTAAAATGTTTTCTAACCTCTGCTGTTGCTGTGTTACATCTTGACGGCCTGAATGTGTTTTGACATTGCAACTTGCTGAGCTGAGACGGAAACATCTCAACTCTGGCTGTGTTTATACTATAAGAGAGGATGGTGGGAGTGTTAGGGGGGGATGTTGTGCACCTAGTAGTTGTCTGGTCAGAAAGAGCAAGCAGTGACAAATCCTTATTTGGTGAAAGAGGACAGTCAGCAAGTCGGGGCACAATCCGTAAAGGCAAACACACTCTCACAACACCAACTTTAGCAGTTTTCTTCAGTGTGATTTGCATAGTTTTTATCCTCATCACTAGCATCCCTGTGCAGATGGATAATGAGACTATTTTCATAATTGCCATGGAAACTGATTTTATACAGCCTTAATGTGGAGTACTCAAAGTGCACTTCTGAACCTTTAAGCTAAATGAGATGAACTCACTTCCCAACTGTAAGAAACCTGAACAAGGTGCCATTGTTAAAATATGCCGCAGAGAGATTGTCACCAAATGCAATTTTGTCTGTGCTTCATTCATTACCAACTAGAGATTTTACACATTCTTCTTATTGCACTTTGAATGGCGACCAGGCTTCCCCTCTACCACTGCTCTGTATTTTTGATTCCTCCTTTCCTCGTGTCCTTTTTCACAAAATCTTTTGAAAATAAACCCCCTTTTTAGGTATGACCTGCTGTCAAACAAAGACTGAATAAGGCAAAATATAGTTCCAGAGGAACCTTATGGACTCCTCTTTAGTGGTGTAATGGTCATGCTCAGGGGCGGAAGGTGGTGGAAGAAGTTCTCAGATCATTTTCGTCAGTAAAAGTACCAATACAACAATGTAAAAATACATATATACGTCTAATGTAGTGAGGGCCAAAGTGCAAATGTACTACGGAGTATTAGGGCCACATTGAGGGAAAAAACATCTGAGATTTCCAGAAAAATTTCATAACTTTACAAGAAAAAAAGTCGTAATATTCCGAGAACAAAGTCATAACTTTTTCGGGAAAAAAAGTCGTAATATTACGAGAATAAAGTCATAACTTTACGAGAATAAAGTCATAACTTTACGAGAAAAAATGCCGTAATATTACGAGAATAAAGTCATAACTTTACGAGAAAAAAGTCGTAATTTTATGATAATAAAGTCATAACTTAACAAGAAAAAAAAGTCATAATATTACGAGAATAAAGTTATAACTTTACAAGAAAAAAAGAAAATAACAAGTTAAATTACTACTTTATAATATTATGACTTTATTCTCCAAATCTCAGATTTTTTTTTTTTCCTCGAAGTGGCCCTAATACTCCGTCATACCATAGACCTACAACAATGATAAATAAAAAATAAAATGTAAACAAAAAACAGTTATTCATTTCCATTTTTATAATTCCATATGGAGCCACTGGAGAGGAGCTAAAGAGCCGCAGGTTGCTGAGCCCTGTCTTAATACATCCATAGTTGTATATCTCTTAATTAATGACTAATTGAATGCACCTGGCGCTAGTAGTGACACACCCACGTGACCCGTCAATTAAACGCTGCTTTCAGGTTTGTTTGCTGCGCTTCACTGATGTCTTTAGGCGGTTAGTTAGCAGGCTAGCAATCACACACACGATTTAAGAAGGACTGCAGAGAATAGCCAGGACAATAAAAGGCCTGTTTTCATGAGGAACCGGTAACGGAGGTTGTTTTTTTCCACTAATGTGAAAGACAAATGTGTCATTTGCGGTGCTGCTATCGTGACGGTCGGTAAAAAGACACAACGTCGAGCGCAACTTCACCAAAGTCCACTGCAACTTTTAATGGGACTATCCGGCTGGTAGCAGATTGTGGAGGACTTGCAGGGTGCCATTCAGACAGGTGAGTACTGCAACAACAACAACAACACACTGCTGAACTCTGCAGACGAGAACGTCAACAGCCACTGCTTTCCCAGATAGCAGTAGACTCAGAGGCGGATCCGCCCCCAGGTCGGTACATCCGCCCTAGTGTCTCACTCATTTCGGCTATGCGCCACGGATCCGGCCCGCCTCCAGAGAGGGCACTGTCAAACAGCGGACTCTCTGCTGACACCGGGCGGATCCGCTCACCGGACCCGCCTACAGAGATGGCACCGTCAAACAGCGGACTCAATGCTGACACCAGGCGGGTCCGCTCACCGGACTCGCCTTTTCCCTCGTCAGTTCAAATATTTAACGGCTGAGTCTCAGTAGCTGATCGTTCCCTCCTCCTCTCATTGTGAGGACACTCAGGATACAAACAAGGTGAGTGCTAACGATAAACTTTGTTTTTAAAGTATGCTTTATTTGTACAGCTGCCTAGTAAAACTATACCGGTCATAGATAACGTGTTTAATTACTCTGTATGCTGTTTTTAATTCTGAAGGCCAAGTTAGCTCACGTAACAGCGCATTAGCATTAGCATTAGCTAACAGAGCTTTAGATTTGAGATAAAGTTATCCATTTGGATGGGATTTACTTGTGTCTGTGAGGTGGGGTGATTTAAACATCACGTTAAGCCCGTCCTGGTTATTTTAATCCAGTCCTCAGGTCATATTTCAGGAGAGCAAGACCCTATTGTAAGTTAGCTAATGTTAGCTAACTGTGTACTCTGTCTGGATTAACGCAGACAAAACGGCTTGTTTTTTTTTTAAATTTTTCGTCGCTATTTCATCACTAAATTCACTTCTGAACATTTTTGAGGCGAGAAATAAACTGCGTAGATTTTGAATATTGACTGTTTTACAACATTTGCTCCACCGTTGTCGGAGTTTAGAAGCTTCACAAACTGCTAGCAGTTGACAGCTAGCTAGCGCCTGCCGGGGGTGCTACCTCGCCAGCCGGGCAGTCATGCTCACAGAGAGGCTACAGAGCAGCAGAGTGGTGAGGGAAAGAGCAGCCTCTGACAGATGTTGGCAATTAAATAATTGGCAATTACAAGACAAAGGATGAAGCCATTTTTAGCTTGTTGTCATATTGTTGTTTCCCAGGGAGAATGATGATGTAGTGATGGTAGCAAAAGTTGTAACTCTTGTAAAATAAGGGTCAGCGACTGTGACAAAAACTGACAGTGACTGCATCACCAGAAACATGACAGTCTCTGTGAAACTGGATAATAATTAACTGTAAGTACTTTGTATAAGTTGCTTGCCTTCAATGTGTTCACCAAACCTATTATTGCTGTTCAGTTATTACATGTTATACAGTATACTTAATGTTTTCAAACCCAAATGAACTACTAAAACATTGGCACTTATTTATCAAACCTTCAAGTGTAAATTCAAGTGCCAAAAAACACTTCAGAATGTTAATATGTTAGGAAATAATTAAAATGTTGTCAGAGAATAGAAATAAGTAAATTATTTCAGATAAGAGCAGTTGCAGTTGCAACTGCAACTGCTGCTGTGGAGTTTATAATATTGTTTACATGTCCACTTTGTCTACTTTCATTTTGTTTTATTCTACAGTTGATTTTAAAATAAGTTTCAGGCACAGTTGTGTCCATAGCTTTTTCTTTTTTTTTTTAAAAAAAAAAAAAATTTGTCTGAGTTTTGTCTCTTTTCTGGTTACTTCTTGTGAGGCTACCATGAGGAAGGCTGTTGTAGGCTATGTTATATAATTGATAATAATCAGTTGTATGCACAGATTGCAGATTGCCTGTGTGTTGGTTTGGACATGGTTTGGTTTGGGGACTTGTTGCATGATGTTTTTCCACTTGTGTATACATTGACATTTTTATTTAAAAGGACTGTTTGTAAGAATCAGAAATTGGTTGTAACAGCGACACCTGTGGCCATTAAGTCAATGAAAGTCAGCGTCCTAACAGCTGTTACCGAACCGAAACCATGACCCAAAAACTGCAATACAAACCGAACCGTGGGCTTGTAGAAGCGTTGCATCACAAGTCTCCATGCTCACTGAAATGTTACTCTCCTGAATGAGAAATTAGTTTGAAAAGAGGGTCGTACTGTAAAGGACAGAGCTAAAGCCCCCTGAGGCAAATTTGTGATTTGTGATATTGGGCTATATAAATAAAATTGACTTGACTTGAAAAACAAAGTGCCAAAAAGTGAATTTAGAGCAAATTTTGTAGCTAAAGGAAACGTGCTGAATGTCAAACACACCACAGCTACCACAGTATCGACGGTTTTCATGTCATGGTCTGTAACAACCTCATTAGCCATATTCAGAAAGGTATTTTTATTCATGAATCAACCAATTTTGCAAAGTCACATAATTAAGCTACAATCTTAAAATAGTTAGTCTGTGTGTGTGTGTGTGTTAGTCTATATTGACTTGACACCAAAGCTATGCATGCAGAAAACCTGTACATGGCACTATGTTCGTCTACAATCGAAAAGCTAGCACAACACCACCATTATTATAATATTAAAGTGTCAAAATAACAATTATTTCAGATCTATAAATTGCACCCAAATCTAAACAAAGCGAATAAACTCCAGCATCACTGCTACAGAAACACCTCTGGGAGAACATTGGTAATTTGTAAGGCATAACATATCATCACCGTTACAGATATCATCATCATCTGTCTCACATAGAAACACTGTACAACATAATACACAGAAAAACATCGGTGTGGTCATCCAAAATACAGCAGTACTCTTGAAAAGGCATTTGGCTAAGATAATGAAGATAATTATTGGTGCCTTCAAATGGGGTCGTGTTTACCGTGTTCACGAGAAGAGTCCATATGAACGCCCCCCTCGTCTTGCATTCACAACCTCGTAAGTGGAACGTTTCTGAAAGCTCTGAGTTTACGAGTTGTGACATGTTTGTTGACGTTGTCAGAAATGGCGAAGGCCATGGAAGTTAATTTTTTGGTGCATAATAAGTTAATATGTTGTATTTTTAGTCGTACATTGTTTTTGTTTGTAATTTTATCATAAGTCTGAGGAAAGTGTTGATATTCCCAACGGCCTCTGTCATTATGCCTTTGCATTTCCTGCATTATGTTACCTACTTTCTAGCTTGCTTAAACGTTAGCCTCTGTGGCTTCCAGACGCCGACGGTATCTTTAACATGTTGCCTAGCAGCAATGTTGTCACGACTTAACTGCTTGAACGGCAGACATATTGTGTCCACGACTTCCCAGGTTGTAAACACGAGCTCATGAGTTTCATTTGAAAGCACCGTATAACCTAAAGGGCTTAATAAAAACCAAAATCAAAGAGATACATCACCAGTAGAAAATCAAATGAACAAGAAGGCAAAACGACATTGTGAATTATGCACATGAAGTTTGATTTCTGTAGAGTAGGGATGCACCGATCCGACTTTTTCAGTCACAATACCGATACCTGGGCTTTGGGTATCGGCCGATACCGAGTACCTATCCGATACCAATGTTTAATTAATAAGCTGTGTGTCTCACTGTGTGGAAGTGACTGGATCAGGCTTGACTTAAACATTGCTTTCCTAACTTTGTAAAACAAAATGTAACAAATAAATACATAGATAATTTTTTATTGAATTGTATTGAAATAATAAAATCATACACCTGCAACTTGGTTAAAAAATATTTTCAATTAACAGGAATTACAATTCAATTGTAAACCTTTTTAATGCAGCAACAAATTGGTCAAAACTTAAAAATTCCAGTATATAATGTAGATTGTATACAAACATAGAATTGAATTTAATAGATCAGCGCATTGTCACCGATACCTGATCCAGCTATTTAAGTCAGTATCGGCCTGATATCCGATCCGGTATCGGTATCGGTGCATCCATAGGGTAGAGGCACAACCAAAATTGGGAAGTTGCCATGAATAAATGCACTGCTGAATCTGTCCCATATTACAAGAGAGGTAATAATCTGCAATTCTGTTGTTTTTTTTTTTTTAAGTTATACTGTAAGTGGCATTTTGTCAAATAGGCCCAGTTGGAGCCCATTCAGTTTGTTCAGTTGTAACTGAGTTTCCTGCAAACACTCGCAGCGATTTTGATCCATTTTCCATTACTGTGACGGCTGAGGCTAAGCTGGTTTAATTCTTTTTGTTTAAGGCTCTTTGACTTTTGGTACTCTTGGATCATTTTTCAGGGAAGTGAGCCAATGATACAGTGCATGAGAAAGCTGATGTGGTATCATGGGAAAGGCTTTGTTTGGATCGATTATTCCAAGGCAAGTTGTGTTACATAATACAATACTTTTTGATTGACCTTCCCACGTAGTTATACTGAGGCCATCCTGTGTATTCTCTAATCTCCTTTTCCAATATTGCACGCTATCAATCACACACACAAACACCCATACATTAATATATACACAATGTACACACAGAACAGTGAACTCCACAACCTAATTTCTTTCTGGTTTTAATATTAATCTATTTATGTGAATTTTTGACTGACTTATTGAACAAGTCAAAAATAAATGTTTAAACAAAGCACCTCAGTCACAGACTTAAATGACATCATGTATCTTTGTCATAATGTGACACAGGATGGAGACTATATGGTTCCCCAGAATGGCATATTGTCATAATTTGATAGATGCTATGTTCTAATAACGTGCGATATCTCTCTGACACTGATTTACACATTTTAAGAGGTGTGAAAATTCAAATCAAATATTGTCAGGAGGCATGAATCATGTTTCACACAGCCCTGTAATTTTAGGATGACACACATCTTGTGACCAGCAGTGAGACTCTGCGTGTTAAAGAAGTGTTGCTGTCACATTAAAACGCAGCCTTAAAAGGGAAATATTGTAGCTACAATAACTATATAGGCCGATCGATTGGTCGCAAAGTTATCATTCAAACTCACTATATTTAATATCACGTATCAGAGCCATTTATAGTTTGATCACATGCTCCAGTGGAAGACATGCTTGCTGCACATTCATGGCGTAAATAATTGTTGATTCTGTGCTCAGTGATTGTCAGATTTAGTGGCAAGTCACCGTGATTTTGTTCTGGCTGTAGTCGGTAACAATTTACAAAAGATGGAATATGTTTTATATTGAGAGTTGATAAAAGTGAGACATATTGTATGTCTTCAGAGCAGCGATGTGGTATCAATTTCACAAAGGAAAGGCCACCAAGATAAACCGCTTTAAGCAGAGTGGCTATGGCAGTGGAAACTCTGGTCACGCTGGTTCTGGAAACACCGTTAGGTTTTTTTTTTTTTCATTTTTTCATCTGTCTAAATGCAAATCAATATCTTTATTTTCTCACACAGTCATGGCTTTCTTCTTCATTTTCTCCATCCTGTCATGCAGGAAACATGTAGTCTGGTCTTGTGTTTTTTTTTTGTCAAATAGATCAAATAAAAATATCAAAAGACAGAATTCACCGGTATAATTATTCAACAAAATGCACAACACATTGTTTTTCTTGTGACTGTACAGCTTTAGTCTCTTTTTCCCCGTCCCGTTCCTTTTAACCTTTTAACTCAAATGTAAATGTGATCTCAACCAATCAGCAGCGTGCGATCAGAAGCAGTCGGCTGATTCCTTCCTTCTGTATTTCCCCATGTGGCTAATTAATTTTAATGTCTCTGCTTCTCTCTGTGGTCTGGCATGTGAAAGACAGACCGCTACAGGTCATCACAAAAGGTGAAGGTCACCAACAGGCATCAGGGAGGTTAAAGAGGTCAAACTGTCCATGTGATCCATCAGTAAACATGAGAGCGACCTCTCTCAGACATCCTGAGGAAGACCCTGGTCTCTATATCCTGAGAAAGAGAAGAGAGAGAGAGACATCTGAATGCTTATAGAAATAATTGTAAACTCTATTATCTGGCTTTTATAGCCACAGTTAAGAGGATTTTAGAGCGCTTCATGCAATTATAAAACATTTATTTTGAACTTTTTACAATAATTGCCTTTCTCCATTTCATTTAATTGAGAGAAATGAAAGCAACAACCAAAAATGAGCTTGGCTGGAGCATTAGCAGCTGATGTTTTATCAAGTAGCCCATTGGCTGGCAAGCCAATACCCCAGCTTCCCAAAGTGGCAAACAATACCAGTCTGGCCTGCATTATGTTTTTTGAATAGAAACTTCAACAAACTCCATCAGTGACAAATAAGAAACTTCTCTTACTAATGAGCCAACATTTCTAAAAACAGAAGTGTTACAGCTCCACAAAGCACACAGTTTCTTGCTTCAATGTTCACTGTGTTAACAATGTTAATGTTGAACAATTCGCTGTTAGCCGACCGAGCTAACGCGCTGTGCTTGTGTAAACATAGCAGCGGTGGATGAGAGACTGCGGACAGAGCAGATTGAAGTATCGCTTTCCTACATGTTTAACTGTTTCATCATGTTTATGCCTGTTGAACATGTGTAATGATAACGTATCTTTGCTTTATACTTGCAAAGTTTTATTGTAAAATGATGTGTTACCAAATAGTTTTTTATATATAAGCGGTTATCAAATAACAACAAAGAGTAAAGTTAATTGTCATGTTTAATTTTTACCAGCCCAACGTTTATTTTTAATGGCTAAAATACGTTTTTTTTTGCTGCTCCCGTCCAGTCGCTTTACCTCGCCATCAGGCAGCCCTTTCCACAGTTGTATCGCTCTCTTCAAAGCCACAAGACTCCACTGACAAAAACAGTAATTTTACCTTGCGAAACACAGGAGTATACATATTACCCCACTTCGAAAAATCCAAACTAACCCTTTTAGTTATTTCCAAGCAGCTAACGTTGACTCCTCGACCTTTAAATGCTTGAGCTCCTGAGATTTAGACTGAACATAATATGCGATTCCTGTCCACCCAGAGGAAAGATCGTGAGAACGTTCTGATTGAATGTTTTTATAAGTATATTTCTAAGCCTGGGGAAATGTGGTTATTTATTTAGTTTTTTTCGGAATCCATGTTAAATTTAGCAAAGCTGACTATTCATTATTTCTGTGACGTGCTTCTACACATCACTCCACAATTTTATAAACTCGCTGTGGGACTGTTAGTGAGTGAGGAAAAAAGAGAAACACCTACCATCAGAAACTTTGATTCACGAAGAGGGAGGACAGAAAAGACAAGAGAGACAGTTAGTGATGAAAACCACAAGTATTCAAGTATTATAATACAGAAGTTGTATTAAAGTAACACAAAACAGGCTTTGTGGACAAAAAGATAAATTCCCGCAGAGCATTCTAGTAACTTTCAAGACAAAAGAAAAAAAACCTTCTTTCAACATGAGCTGACCTCGCTTTAACTCAGATACATGATCAAATGAAGACACATAGAGTAACATAACCCTGGTGTGCTGGATCGATGAACAGAAACAGGGACGAAATAAGAGGAACCGAGGTGGAAAGGAAGACTGGGGGGGCGGGCAGAGAGTGGGAGGAATAATGTGAAAGAGAGGGAGTGAGATCAAATAGGAACAATCATTAGCTAGGGAAAGAGGCAGTAGGAAGGCGATCAGTGGGAGGAAGATAATACCATGATCATTAGATAGATAGGAGGAAGAGAAGAGAGGGAGCAGGGTAGAAGAAAGAAGAGAAGTACACTGATCATATGCAACATAGGCTCATCAGAGAGGGAAGGAGAAGTAAATAAATATGCCACATTATCAGAGTGATTCATTGCATGGAGGAAGAAAAGGGGAATAGCTGAATAAGAGCATCCCAAAGCCACAAAGACACGTATTGTGTTGATGAATAGTTGAATAATAATTGATCTTAGAAGCAAGCGGCATGCATGATTTCACCCTGGCCTTCAGAGCTAACAAGAAAATGGTTTTCATATTCAATATAAATATTCAATACGCCGCGAGCGCAAACAGGAGTATAGATTTTTAGCAGCAACAATTGAATAAGACGCGTGCCCTTAGGCCTGAATAACAGTGGGGAGCAGCAAACAGGAACGCACCGGGGGGTACACACACACACACACACACACACACACACGATTACTGGACCACACACACATAAACACACAGATTCTTGCATGCGTGTACGTACCAACACGCATTGGGTTGCAAACGCAGGCAGCAATTACCTCACAAACGCACACTTGTACACACAAAGGAGAGAGCGCCGTGGTAATTCAAAGGCTGCCTCGGTGCAGAGAGAGAATAGTGACTCTTTGGGTTAGTGTGTGTGTGTACACTTGTTCACGCATCAATGCCTGAGGAGAACACACTACTTTCTGACAGACAAGGCAGTAAAACTACCCAACCTCTCCCATGTCTATTCTCTGTATCTACCACTGTTCTTTCTTTCTTTCTTTCTTTCTTTCTTTCTTTCATCTGATGTTTCTGCATGAACAATATAAAATCCTTTAAACAAATACGTTTCGTGCAGAGCTTCTACGGTAAGACTAGCGTTATTCTATATTTTTCTTATTTTCCCACAAAAAAGACCTCAACCAACAAGTTCATGTGCTGAGCAACCTGTCTCTCACGTGATGCCATTGGGCCCAAAAAGACTTTTTTCCATAGACTTACATTGGGAAAGAGACGTCTTTAACACAGCGGATATTTTTTTTGAGGTGAATCAACTTCCCAGTATGAACATTTGAATAGCCCTTATTTAAACCATTAGTGCCTAAAAGTTGTAAAATGCACTAATAGCAGAATCCAGAGTTATTTCCCTTCCTCCGTTTATGTGAATGAGACCCAGACAGAGGGCTGGGAGGCGGAGTTAGCAAGCAGTGACGACAGCATGTCGGCTGTAACCCCGTGACCGAGCCATTTTCAGGTGCGGATTAATACACATTTGGTGCATAGTGTAACCTAGTGCAAATTATTCATGGGTTTTTGATCAGTTCATTGGGATTCGTTGAAAACTAGAAAAGTATAGAATACCGCTAGACTTGTCCTTTTAAATATCTTACCAAAACTTCACATATTAGAATATCACGCGAGAAAAAGCAATGGCCAATTGGCCAATTCCCCACATCTCTACAGGCCGTGGTAATCATGACCTTTGTGTGACACCAATGTTAACCCTGACTCTGAGTTTTTACACAAGTATTGTGATTTGATATTCTTGTTGTGAACTTTTATAGCTATTTGGATGAACTCCACCTACTGCATGTCATGTGCGAGACAGACAAACAAAAGAAAAGGAGACAAGACTGAAATAAAAAAAGAGAGGTGAAGAGAAGACTGTCAGACCGAAAGATAAACACAGCTGGACAAGTACTGACTTGCCAAGATGACCATGTCCATTCCCCAGAAGATGCTCATGATCCATCCAACCATGATAACAGCTGTCAGTATCTGGATGAGGGCTGCTGCCACGTTGAGCCAAAACACACAACAAACGCCTCGCTCTGAGATCAGGTCGCTGCGAGCTCCACACAGCACCGTGAACGCTGAGATGAAGGTACCTGTGGGACAAAAACAGCAAAAACATCCTGTTACCAAAAACTAAAACTATACAGTTCATTATTTTTTTTCCAACAGCCCTGATGGATGGTATTACAACTGTGCATTTGGCTCCATGATGTGTTTAGCCCAACATGATGCAAAGACTTGGAAAGAGTTTTCCACTCTGGTTAATTTCCCAATGAAGAATACCAGACAGCAGACTTTCCAAGGAAATAAACCAGAAGAGACTCATGCTAACCTCTACTAAAAACACGACACAAGTAAATTTCAGTGTAATTTGAATTAAACGTCAGCATGCTAATACAGTACGCTAACATGCTGATGCAGGTTATGTTTACCATCTTAGTTTGGCGTGTTAGCATTTGCTAATTAGCACTAAACCCAATAACCAGTGGTGAACTCAGGCTGTCTGAGGGGCAAGGGTGGAAAAAATTAAAAGGGCACCAGCGTGCAGAAAGTTAGCATGTAGGGTGGCCTATATGCATTGCATCTTCTCAGTTTTAAGGGCATCCTAGAGAGGACTTCATCACCTTTTCTCCACTGGAAGGGCCCCCTAGAGGGGACTTCATCACGTTTTCTACTGTAAGGGCACCGTAGAGGTGACTTCATCATGTTTTCTCCACCGGAAGGGCACCCCAGAGGTGACTTCATCATGTTTCCTCCACTGGAAGGGCACCCCAGAGGTGACTTCATCATGTTTCCTCCACTGGAAGGGCACCCTAGAGATGACTTCATCACCTTTTCTTTACTAGAAAGGCACCCCAGACATTTTCTCCACTAGAAGAAAATCATCCACCATAGGGACATCCAAGAGGGCACTTTTGCGGCATTTTTCTGAACATGGGGGCATGAATCCACCAGTGCTAATAACTGATGGGAATGTCGTTAGTTTTGCCATAGTTTGGTCATAAACCAAAGTATTGGATGACCAAAGGTTTGTCTTGACACCATGGATATCTCAATCAATCCATTTGAAAGTTGTCAAGCTGTTTCACTATAAACCAAACATTTCAACCTCTTGAAAAGTCGGGGGTCATAGTAGAGTTCCAGTAGCTAAAAAAATGAAATGAATCTCCTCTGCCCAGAAGAAATAACGGGTTTCAGGTTGTAGAATGAAGCTGCTTGACACAGCGATATCTCACACCATCCACTCAGCGTCCCTGACCAAATGTGTCAGTATTTAAGTGGCTGTTGTTGGTGACTTATCTTGCCACTGCAGCGGGGGATCTCTGCCTGGGAAAAGAGCACAGAAAAACGCGGACACATCGATGGCGATGCTTGCTTCCACTGGGCTGAAAACCAGATTATCTCTGCGGACGATCCTTGTCTGCTTGAATGAAATCCAATATCACTCCTTATGTTGTTATCTGGAGACCTGGACCTTCCCGGGCCCCGTTCATTGTACAGAACTGTGTGTGTGCTGTGCATGTGTCATAGAAACATGTATGTGTCTCGGTGCACACAAATAAGATTATTTCATTACAGGATGTTTCCATGACAACATTCCTTCATGAATAGGATATATATAGAATATGGATTTTACTTTGTATCATAGGTGTACCTCATATTATCAGTGACATATTTAGATTTGCCTACTTATCTATCACTGTGCCAGCCTGCAGTGTTTTCTTTGGCATTATTTTACAGGGACTCTAGCAGTGTTTGTTTCAGCCTACCTGACATCCATACATTCATTTTTGTGAATGGGACATTTTTTCAAATGCAACTTTTCCTAACACTGTTATCCTATCCTGAGAATTGGGTCCTGAAGGCAGTTCCTGAGAATACTTTTGCATGCAATCATTTTTTTCCATTAGTGTTCAGTCTGTCAATGATTGCAGAAAAAACAGACAATACCTCCAAAAATATAAAGTTTTGGACAGACTACAAACTGCATACTTGTGACGTAGGGCTGAACGATTTTGAAATAATATCAAATTGCAATATGGTTTGCGATATTAGAGGGAGGATCATTTTTACACCATTATTCTCATTTTCATTGAAAAACATATAAACATGGTGTGATTTTTGCAGGGATCTGTACCAAACAAGGATGTTTTCTAAAGCCTGTAGAATATGATGTGTAGGCCAAGACATCTCTGCAGCACCACAATATTTAATTTAAAATGTTATTTTGACAAACATTTTGCCTTTAAGAAATATTGTGATTTCAACTAATTTGATTTGAAAATTGCAATAGGCCATATTGCGATTTCAATAACATTTTGATTAATTGAGCAGCCCTAATTGTGACATTCATAATAACCTCATCTCCCCTTCATTTTTTAATAGCATTCTGTAATATTTATTCTGTTTTACTTCACGTCCACGGGGCTTGTGTAATTGAGCATGTTTTCAATTCTAACGCTTTAATTTGTGAGACATGCCAGTTTTCACGATTCAGATTGTAAAAAAACCCTTGATGTGATTTTGCCTTACAGCATTTATTGTTGATAAGTGTCACTAAACCGGCTGGTTAATATTCGTTGAATGAAGTAAGACATTAGTCTGTCTTTTGGTTCCACTCAGAATATTTATTTAGTTAGTATTTATTCACAAAGTCTCATTGATTATAAAATGTCTTCTGCAAAACGGTGTGAATGCGAAGTGTTTTCTTAATGATTGATTCATTAAGTCCATGATGTTTAGACCTTCTCTCTGCAGGCTTTTTGTACCCTTTTGCAAATACTGAGCTGAACACTGTGAATACTGAATGCGACACAGGAAATGCCTAGTGGGCGTTGTGTGCATCATGGCCTTGGCCCTTCTCTTTCTGCTAGCTCCATTTCTTGTCACATTGGAGGAATTCAAATAACAGAGCAAGCCGAGCAGGTGGGGGGAGGGAGGAACAAGAACGGCCGGGCTGCCAGCTGCATCTCGTTTCTCGGGAGCGAGGAAAGGCCAAAGTCGACTCATGTTGAAGTTTCTTATCGCCTTTTCTCTCTCAGTCTGTTTTTCTCTCTGTCTGTGTCTCTATACACATATCCCTCTTTCTGATTAAGTTATCAGGCAAAATAAAAAACGGGGGTGCTCTGTCATAATGAATCTTTCTATAGAAACACAAACATACCAATTTGTCCCATAATATCTGACAAATCTGAATGCACACCATATTATTTACTTTCACATGCCCTACGCTAGCCTTATTTGGAATGGTTTCCAAAAGTCAAACTCCTGTACAAACACAATCCCAGAATAGAAGCAGCCCCGCAAACGTTTTTAAAGGAGGCAACGTTTACTGTGGAACAGGAGAGATTCCTTTCAAGCTTTTAACCGATGCTCATTTCAGAGCATCTCACAGAAAGAGCAACAGTGGGCTAAACTGAGATTCCACCAGAGCCGATATGGTCTGATAAGACGGAAACATTTTCAGGTCGCAGAGGCCACGCCCACCAGCAGATGCTCTGGCTCCTGGTAGAGCTACCCACCTCCACACATGAGCCATGATTGACAGCAAGCTGGTGGCTGAATGGTTACACATCACCTCCATCTTTGGCATGTAAATCAGGATTTATACAGTCGGGTATGTTTTTCAGATAGCACTCGCGTGTGTTGCGTTCACTGAACAGTAGGATCTATCATTAGTGTTTGAAAAAATGGGCATTTGCTCATCAACATGTACGTCAAATAGAGCTGCGACTAACGATTATTTTATTTAAAATGTCAGGCAATAGTGAAAAGCAATTTCCTAGAGACCAAAGTGATTTTCAAATTGTTTGTTTTTCTAGACAGTCCAGTCCAACCGATATTCAAGAAAATGAGCAAATATACACATCAGAGATTTTTTTTAGGGAGGCACCGATCCAACTTTTTTAGTTCCGACACCAATGGCGAAACCTGGGCTTTGGGTATCGGTTGATACCGAGTACCAATCCAATACCAGTGTTTAATTAATAAACTGCATGCCTCACTGTATGGAAGTGACTGGATCAGGCTTGACTTAAACATTGCTTTCCTAACTTTGTAAAACAAAATGTAACAAATAAATACAAAGGTAAAATTTTACTGAATTTCATTTAAATAATAAAATCGTACAGCAGTAACTTGGTAAATTTTTTTTTTAAATTAACAGGATTTACAATTCAATTGTAAACCTTTTTAATGCCATAACAAATTGGTCAAAACTTAAAAATTCCAGTATATAATGTGTATAGTATATAAACATAGAATTGAATTGAATAGATCGGGCCCAGTCTATTAAGTCAGTATCGGGCCGATCTGTGCATCCCTAATTTTTTTGCTTTAAAAATGCCTTTAACCTCCAATAACCATTTATTGGGGGCAGCGGAAAAAAGCTGTAAACAGAACACCTGACATATTATCAACTTTTAGTGGTCAATATGTTGGCAAACAGTTGCCGTTTTACACATCCAGCAGAGCAAGTCCAATTTACATTCTACTTTTATCTCTGTTTTGGTCTCTACCGATTCCTGAGGGAAATATCTGGCTCTCTAGCTGTTAAATGCTCCACTATGTTCACCAGCTAGTTGCTAATTCTGTGTGGTAAGATACAGTGTGCGAAAGAAGACAGAGATTGTGTTAACGCAGAGCCACGGTGCTTTAATGCTACACACGGACCACTATACAAGTTGCACAGGTGTGGTTCACAGTAACAATACATTACACAGCTGCAGTCCTGCTTGCCTCTTACTAGTTAGCCTACTTCTTTCACAGTGCGTGTAGTCACTCAACGTATCCTCATACGACGGTTCGTATGATATCTTATGAAAAGTTATTCCTCATTTTTCATGCATTTTCCTAAGATTATCCAGCAACATGTGACACACATGTTAATTTCCGCTCCAGTCTTTTCAAAATAAACTTCCATCTTCACAGGAAACAACTTGGTTAGGTTTAGGCAACAAAACTACTTTGTTAAGTTTAAGAAAAGATGGTGGTTTGGGTTAAAATAACACCGGAAGGGGCATAACTTAAGTACAGAAGTTACGTGACCAATAATTCAACGTTGACTTCTGGTTTCACACGGGGTAAACAAACACCGGTCTCCTGGGTGTATGAGAACAGCCTGAGTCATTTGATCCATTGTTGATATAAAAATATTGATTAGACCAACTTTAATTCACTGTTCAACTTTCAGATCTAATGTCCAGGGAAATGTCACCTGATACATGTCTGATCAGTGACGCTTTTGCAAAGCAAAGCCAGTCTGCTGCTGTTCTGTGCTTTCTCATCATCCCTCCAATGTCTCTTTGTTTCATGAACTGAAGTTAATGAAACATAATAATTCATGGCTTTAAACATGGCAACTGTTGGCTGTTAAGGGATTAAAATCATTTGAAGAAAATGTTCTGTTAATGAAAGATTAACTCCACACCCCAGGCAATATCAAAGCAGTAAGAAAAATAAATAATCTCACTGTATCACACTTTGTAGCCGCTGACCTCATGCAGCGCCTTTCAAACTACACAATAATTGATATGAACAAAGCAAACCATCAAGGAAATTGCTTGGTGTGTATGCATGTGTGCAGTTGGATAAAACAAATTGAACATATAGTGTATATGTGCTCAACAATCCTCCACTGCCATAATAGAGGTTCATTAAATCTCTCTCGGTTTGAGGAATGTACTCTAACAATCCGCCATGTGTGAGAAGCTCTTAGATCCCTGGTATGTCGCATGTGGGAGATGGCGTGTGTGCATGTGTGTGTCTATGTGTGTGTGCCTAGATATTACCCAGACTAATGACTATAATTACAGAGAACTCCACAAAGCACCCACTGGTAGTGTGGGAGGTTAATGATGGAGTGTAAGAGTGTGAAAGATATAGAGAAAGAGACATAGGGAGATAAAAAAAAAACAGAGGGAGAAGGGAAACAAAGGGATAAAATAAAGGAGAAAAGCAGGTGTATTGTAAAGCAGTGTTGATGAGCAACTTGAAAAATATGACTTCAAATTTTATTGGACCAGAAGGATCAAATCATCTGATAATACAGTCGTTTTGGGGTATTTGTGGTGCTCAGAAACATTCATTCAACATATTATAGCCCTTCCGTGTGTACTAATTGTGTACAAGGAAAAAAAACAATTGGGCGTCATATACAGTAATGACTGTGACCGATCACAGCCCAACACTGGTGCTTGCTCTACAACCACGCATCTTCTGTATTTAACAGGAGTTACCAGAGGCTATTCCACAGAAGCTAGTCCCCTCCCCACACCTCCAGTCGGCTAGTCTCTCTACTGAACGCACATAAATGAAACTCATATCAACACTACAAACAAGCCGACCCCCTAAAAATGTCATAGCAACAGAGTGTTACAGGGATTAGTAACTCTTAACGCAGTTACACAACACGCTGCTAAAAATATTTACAGTAATCATGTTAAGTGTTACTGCCCTACACTACTAAGATCAAAAGCCCTGTTCAGACCTGGCATTAACATGAGTGATCGGCTCACAAGTGGACAGCTCTAAGTACGTTCACACCTGGCATTAGAATGCGTCTCCACATGTGTCTTTAGTGACCACTTGTGATCGGATCTCACATCCCCGCTCTATATGCAAATAAACACGTAGTAAACACATGGCCAATACAGCAGACGTTGTGACGTAACATTGTAGGAATGCCAGTAGTAATATCCTACATATTCGTGAATTCGGGTACATTTTATTAACTTCAAAATAAAAAGTTATTGTATCGGCGGCCGGCACCGCCGCCTCTGCCTGAATGTGCTCTGAGTGATCGGATCTCAATGTGTCCTCAATGTGTCTGAAGTATGTTCACACCTGTACTCAGAGCTGTCCACTTGTGATCCGATCACTCAGGAAACATCTCAAAACCAGGTCTGAACAGGGCCAAGGAGAGACAGAGTGAGGTAAGAGAGGAACAATTTTAGCATACTTTAAGTAAAATATATAACCACGCACATTTTAAATGTTTCATTTGAATCTGTCTATTACATTACAATTGTCTACAGGACCAAGATACTTACATATATTTGCAACCAGGGACTGGTACTTGATCAGTTTGTCAGAAAAAGTATATATACAGGATTTCTAGGATTAAAACTTCTCTTTGGCCTTCATCTACAAAAACAGTTAGAGATGTTACGGACAGCCTGGTCGCACGAAAAGGTGTATGAATGACACGATACTGTGCAAAGCAGAAGCGTGCAATAAGAACGCCGTTCTTGCTTTTGGTGCGTCATTTGTACGCCATGTAGTCTGTACTGACTGCAGTGTAAATGGAACTATGCAAATATGCTATGCTCAGACTTAGTGACGTAAAATAAAAAGGGAAAAAGACTGCTTATGGCTGGCAGGAAAAGATATCTACTAAATGGGTCCTACAAACACAGGACTTTTAACCAGACCAGTGTTTTGTTTTGTAAGTGATGTGCTTTTTAGTTTGACATGTTTTCCATACTATTTTACTTAGTTTATGTACTTATTTTAAGCTCAACCATGAAGTTTTTCTTAAACATAAGTAAGTAGTTGTGTTGCCCCCTGCTGTTACTGCACTTTAATACATGCATGTAAAATTGACGACTCGGCGAGGCAAAACGTGACACTGACACACTATCCTCTAGTGGACAGGCGGGTCTATTACACGCTTTGGCGTGATACCGGATTGGTTACGGCACAGATAATGAGAGATATTAAACCATCCTGGCATCACATGGGAATGCTCTCTCTCCTCAGCAGCAGCAGCAGCAGCAGCAATTAAATCAATATTACGGTCGTGCCCTGCAGGATAGAGCCTTTTATGAGCATTACAGCCATCCATAATATGTGCAACTGGTTGATCAGAGTCAGATTGGACTATGTGGGTGGTAATTTCCAGGGTACCATAAAACAAGTTTCAAGTTGTTGAAGTCCTTTTTCCCATACCCCAGCCCCCAAAGTGAACCATATATTGTATGTCCGTGAGCCTAATCATGACCCTAAAACTAGACCATACTCTAATCTGACTGTGACCTACATCTTATTTTTGTGGTGAGTCCATTCACTCCTCATAAAGATAGAAGTCCTGTAGCAGACACACACACACACACACACACACACACACACACACACACACACACACACACAGACACACTTGACCTCTGCCACCCACACACTCACTGAGGGTCAAATCATATATTAACTGTAGCTCTCTGTGTCAGAGCCTCGCACTTTCTCATCCTCATATGGCAAAGATCGTTACACAACTAGAGCGGTGAGTTGTTGCTTCTTTCACAGTAAGTATGTGTAATTATTTACAAGTCGACAGCTCTTTAATCAGTTAACACTGCACTGACTAACAGCCTCTTTGACTTACTCTTCAGTACAGTAGTTTAGAACAGTGTAGTCTTCGTTGCATTGCATGGGCAACCTAAGGTGCTGTCAACATGACGTCATGCAGGATTAATGTAACGTTAAAACAGGCGGACTGGAGAGAAAAGAGGTTGTCAGATTGAATCCTTCAACTTGCTGTAGAGCTCTGGGTGTATACTATTTATAATCAGAAATACACACATTTTTCTCACATTTAGGCTCACCTGGGGAAAAATAAAACCTGGTTGTTGATGATATATTTTAGATTTGACACATTTTTTTTAATCTGAACAGTCTCGGAAAACAACACACGCCTCTGCGGCTTTATTACACTGTATGTGAAATGGTGTACTAGAATCTGATTTTTTTTCACCAGGAATTGTTGTTTGCATCCTTACTCTCCTAGAGTACCAACAGTCTACATTTGTTTCCTTTTAATCATAACCACGATTCTTTTCCTAACCATAATCAAGTACTTTTAGTTGTATAATCTTAAAGGAGTAATTCAACATTTTGAGGAATATTCTGATTCACTTTTTTTCCCGATCGATATCACTCTCACGTCTGTGCATTAAGTATGGTGCTAGATCTACTCAGAGTTGATTTATCTTCGCATTAAGACTGGAAACAAGGGAAACAGCTAGCCTAGCTCAGTCCAAAATTCGAAAATATTCTTACCAGCACCTATAAAAAGGTCAATAGGTCCTTTTTGCTTAAAAAAAGAAGAAGAAATCCTGTCCGCCCATGCAACTCTGTACTGCACCTCTGTGCTGGTTTCCTGGCTGCTACCGGCTGTTGTTCACTCAAGGGATAGTTAAAGCGCTTAACTCCCACCCACAACCACAACTTGTCATTTTTACATTTCTGTTAGTGTATGGATTAAACACACAAGATATGTGGTTACAGGGCTTTGGAGGTGCTGGTAAGAATATTTTTTTTTACCTTTGGACAGTGCCAGGCTAGATGTTTCCCCCTGCTTCCAGTCTTTACGCTTAGTAAACATAATTACCTCCTCACTCCAGCTCCATAGTTGACGTACTAACATGAGAGCGGCATCGATCTTTTCATGTAGCCTTGTTAAGCTTCAGTTATGCTTTCCCTAAGGATGGTCGTACGGACATGAGCTGATGTAGAATCATGACAAGGAAACCCTGATGGATGGGGCAAGCATGAATTAAGGGTCGAGGGTCGCGAGTGTCAGCACGACCGAAGTGACGTCACACCATCAGACATGACCCTTCACGGGGTTCTGTGCAGCAGGTTTTTGCCTGTCCGTGCACATCAAAATTTTTCTAACTATGCAGATGGGCGGAGAAAAAACAGAACTTTGAGGAGCTTTGAGAATGTCCGCAAGGAGAAACCCGCACGAAGTATAAAAGATCCAAACGTTTCCTCGTCAGCTCATGTCCGTGCGACCGTCCTTGCAGAAAGTATAACCGAGGCTTAATACTCCCTAATGGACATGTACACGCATGCGGCCAGCACGGTCACATTGTAGTTCAGTTTATACTGTCCGCTCGGAGAACACACTCTACATATGTGCAGTACCACTTGTAGCGCAGTGGCTGCGCGGATAGGCCGGCGTTGTCAGTTGCTCTCCGCACAGAGCCTACACATAGTCTACACCCTCTGATGACAAAATTTATGTCACGCAGACCCTGGTGGACCCTCGCTTTCTTGCGGACGCGGAAGGTATAACTTCGGCTTAACTCTCAGCAATAAAGTAAATAAGCAGAGTTGTTGAAATGTTAAACTATTCCTTTGTCTCCTACCAACATTCAACCTTACTGTAATTTCTTTTAAAGGAGTAGTTTGACATTCTGCGAACCTTATTACCTTCCTTTCTGAGAGTTACAGTAGATGAGAGGACGTCTGTGTACAGTAAATTGAAGCTAGAGCTAGCAGTCACTTACTGTAGCATAGTACAGTTTTAGTCTTTTTTTTGAAGACTAAAAAAAGAGGGAAACAGCTGGATCACATGTTAATATTTTTACTTTAGAGGTGTTATTTGGAAAATGTCATCACCTTAAGACAAAGCCAGGCTATAGCGAAGACTTGATAGATATTCAGTATCTGCAGCACAGCTATAAAGAAGTATGATAGTGGACAAATGTTAAGCAATCTGAAACATGAATGGATACATTATATTTCAAACACTCTATGTATGCGATCTTATTAACGTAATCTTCAGGAAATGTGACTTTAGTTTTGAAAGTTCAGGTGAGTTTTTAAGTTTCAGTTGTGCTGTAAGTATGTCTCATGTTATAGTAGCAAACAAAAAGCACAAAATGCCCTGAATTGACCATATATGTATATCTGTGATATAAAAGTGTCCTACATTGTCATTTTACAGTACTAGGTTGAATAGAGAAAGCCGCTGGTTTCAGTCAGTTAGACCCAAATGGCATTGACACACTCTACGCATGCATTGTGTTCATTTCTGTCAGCGTTGTCATGGCAACCAACCGCAGCTATTCAATGAAATGTCAAGGCATTCAGGCCAACCTACATACACACTCCTACTGTACACACACACACCTAGATGAGGTGTCACCTTGATGCTTTCCAAACATGTTGGGGACAATTTCTAAGGCAACATGCCGGGGCAACGTTCCTGCCAAAACGGTGGAAAAGTGATCATTTGTCTTGTTTTTTGGGGGTTTTTTTTACATGGCTGTTTGACATTTTCAAGCATTCGGTGATTCAACATTTACTGTAGAAAGGCTACAGCAAATAGATGGCTGAATGTGTGTAAAAGTGAGAGAAAAAGAATGAATGAATAAGAGAAAAGATTCAGAATTTGGTATCTAAAGCCAAAAACCTTCAGCAGGGAAGGATAGAGAATAGCAGATGGAAGAGATGACGAACACACGTCTCCAGAGAGCTATATCCAATAGATCAGAGGTGGGGGGTGGAGGGTACACATGTTAGGTTATTTGGTTCTGAGTGATCTATGTAGACATAATTCCTTCAGAGAAAAACAGAGTTTCTCTCTCTGTTGATTTTTGTTCTTTGTATGTTTCTGTTTTCTCTTTACACAATGTGATTTTTACTTCATTAATTGCTACATATTTATATTCTATTTCTAAAATGAATTCCTCTTCATTATAATTTTAAGTGCTGATGCTTTTGAACGGAACCTCTAAACTAATGAGACTGTCCTCCCCCCAAAAAACGACCCCATTGGTCTTTTGTACAAGCAACGTATTTCAGCGTATGTCGGGTTGGTCGGCCGTCGGACAGTTTGGGGCCGTCGGTGAGCGTCTTTCGGCCTAGTGTTTTTTTCGGTGTTAGTGCACCGTCGGCTCTAGTCTGCCCGTGTTGGAGTTTTTCCGGTCGATTCAGCAAGTTGAATCAGCGGCGGAGACCGTTTGTGAGAGAAATCACTCTGATTTGGTGGTTCAACTTAAACGAATCGGTGCACGAGAAGAGAAACGGACGTGAGGAAAGCAAGCAAACGAGTAAAGTCAAGAGGAAAAACATAGAAGGCTCTTCTCATTTTTCATCTTCATCTCACCTGATCATTCCAATACACGGATATTTTCACAGTGACATGGCCATCTGGAATGAAGCAAAGTGGTGAGTGGTGTGAAAATGGTCGACAGACGCCGCTTTGTTTCATGTACTGTACGTATCATAACAACGGCTTGAATATCCGCAGTCCTCAATCTTCAGGCTTCCCTTATGGTGTGGAGAGTTTTTTCATCTCACACAGGTGCAGAACGTACATGGTAGTTGGCCGTTGGCTGTAGTCTTTGTGCTGTGTTCGAGTGCAACTTTTTAGCCAAGACAAAGGCGACGTGAGGCGACTCCACTGGTGGCCTTTGCCTCGGGTTGGTGTGTCTGTCCCCTTAGGCAATGACTTCTAGTGGCCGTAGTAATTATGAAGAAGAAGTCAGACGATGTAGTATAAAGAGCGAAAACGTAGCCTACTTAACTTACACCACATATGTAACGTAGGTTAACAACGTTATGAACGTAACATAGGTTAATTTACAGTTCAGTCACATAACATACTTATTTTAACTCGAACCGCGATCTTTTCCTAAACCTAAGCAAGTAATTTTGTTACCAAACTGTTACGTTGCGTTTAAGTAGGGGGCGTTAATTTAGGAAACACTCTTGTGGGTTGTATTGGAGGGTAGGAGCAAACAACCTATGTGGTTATATGGGTTGGAGGACTTGTTGGAACCATTAATTAGTGAATGACTGTGTGTGAATGTTTGCAGGTAAATTGAGCCTGATCTCAATGTCTTACTTGCATACAAGTCTTTTACTGCAAGTGGTTTTATACTTTACCAACGTGTGTGACATTTAGTGACAGTGGATAATACGATACAGTAAACAGTGTGTGTGAGTCAGTCTGGCTCCACAGGCTTTCTCATATACAAAGTGAGGATCTACATATTGATGAGGCTGATGCTGCATGCCGTGTGTGCGTTTGTGTGTGTTTTTAGCCACCAGATGTTGTTACATAATCTTACTCTACACAGGTCATTTTCTCATAGACTTCTTTTTGCAACCAGAGGAGTCGCCCCCTGCTGGCTGTAAGAAAGAATGCAAGTTTAAGGCACTTCCGCATTGGCTTCACTTTTCAGACCCAGAGGTTGCGCACTGGTAGAAAAACATTCCTAAATTCACAATATGGATATATGTATATTTTTCCTGATGCTATTTAAACGTCTTCTAAAATGAGTGACGAAGTTCACATCTTTAAACTTCAGTGTCGACATTTCTACCCAAGATCAAAACACAAATGTTGAGTCTACCCACTGCGATGACATCGCTGCTCATAACGATGACACCTGTGATGGATTTTTATACCTGGAGTCATGCGATTTCACCATGCCGACCTCACTGTGTGCATTAACACCTGGCAGACTGAGGCTGTGTGTATTTACACCCTGACACTTTTATTATACCACAAGGTGACAATGGCGTCTCTCACTATCTCTGCAAACTTTCCGTGCGACCTTTATGGCCTCTCTACATCCCCCTCTGATTCCCTTCTTGTTTGTTTATCTTGTTATTGGCTGGCATGTCTGTGTGGGTCTTCCAATTTCACGACCGCTCTTTTTCTGTTGTTTCACTATTTTCTTCTTAATTTTACTGAGTTTCTTCTCAGTTCCCCTCGCTTTTACAAACACAGAAACAATGAATAAAGAATGAATTACACATGTTGAGAAGTGTGACTCCCAACTTACCGAGTCCAGGTATGAAGGTGTTCAGAAACAGACAAATGACAGCCAGAGGGAAGGGCATCGTGGGTATCGCAGCCCGCAGAGATCCCTTCTTCTCCCTGACCTCCACCACCACCCCACCACCTGCTGTAGGGGCCCCAGCAATGGCTTTGGCCCCAAGCTGGTCCCCGGTCTTAACACGCCCCAGCTCCTTTCCTCCTTCTTTCAGTGCCATCCCTCGGTCTTTCTGGTTTATGTCTTAAGACTAAAAATAGCTGGTGATAAGCAGGTAGTTGAGGATATTTTTGAATGATTTTCTTTTCCTCTGTCACTCTCCCTCTAGACTAAGAAGTAAAATCAATGTTGATTGATTGTACCCTTTGCGAATTAGATAAAATATTCACCAGTACATCTCAACAGTTGGCACCACCTAGGTCACATTCACTATGTCACTATTTATTAAAGTAAATGAAAAAAGTAGTATCAAAATTCATATGTCCATAGAATAACCAGAAATGTTTAACTCTCTCAATGAAATATCCTGTAATATTTCCCCAAAGTCAACTTTAAAAACCTTCAGACTGATCCAGCTGTTGAAATCCCACCAAGAAACAGTCAGAAGTAAAGCAAGCACTTTTTTCTTTTAGAATATCTCTTCAAGACTGTTGAGTTGTCCTCATTTAAATCCCTTCAAGTCCTTTTAAAAGTGAGCATCAGAGGTCAGTGATATCTGCCATTTGTTTCCATGTCCAACATGCTCTTAAGAAATGTTCAATCAATGTCAGCTCCTCCTTAAAAACGTTGAAAAAAAATCCTTGAAAGATGCGCAGCTCTTTTCAGTAATCTCCTCTGAAGTCACTTTATTTTTCTTTCGGTCAAATCACGCTCAACCCACACACCTCTCCAAGACAAAGAGAAAGTGCACACACAACCCCCCTTTTTCTACTACATCTCTCACTCTCCCTCTCTTCTTCTCTCTCTCTCCCTCCGCTCCCCATCCTCTCCCTCCATTTAAAGGAACAGTGCACCAATATAATGGTACCATTCAATGAGATCACATTCACCATCCGTCATTCAGTGCATTGGAATTGAATGAGTGATTAAAGGCACAAATGCATTCAACTGTCATTCAAATTATTAGTGTATAGCATAGAAATAAAGAGTACCTTTTGTTTTCTATAGCTTAATGCTAATAGATTATAGTCCTGTTTGTTTGTTCATTCATTCAAGAGATTGGAGTAAGCAGAAAGAGATGATAGCCTAGAGAAAAGAAACATTTGCAAATGTCCCCAGTCTGTAATAATAGTTGATACTGTAACTAGGGCTGTCTAAGTTAACGCGATAATAACACATTAATGCAAATTCGCTTTAACACCACTAATTTCTTTAACACATTAATGCAATTGATATTTCAGAGGTTGTAGCGGGCTCAGTTTTAAAGCTAGAGTGAAGACCGTGTCATACTAGCTTGTCGTCAAGGAGGCTAAATAACGCTCCAAACTTGTGCTAAATTTTAGTGAGGAAAAACTGTGGCCATTTTCAAAGGGGTCCCTTGATCTCTGACCTCAAGATATGTGAATGAAAATGGGTTCTATGGGTACCCACGAGTCTCCCCTTTACAGACATGCCCACTTTATGATAATCACATGCAGTTTGGGGCAAGTCATAGTCAAGTCAGCACACTGACACACTGACAGCTGTTGTTGCCTGTTGGGCTGTAGTTTGCCACGTTATGGATTGAGCATATTTATTATGCTAAATACGGTACCTGTGAGGGTTTCTGGCAATATTTGTCATTGTTTTGTGTTGTTTTTTGTTTTCCAATAATAAATATATACATACATTTGCATAAAGCAAGCATATTTGCCCACTTCATGTTTATAATTTTTTTATTATTATTATTATTATTTAGTATTACATATTTATCAAATCTCCCTTTAAGATACATTTTGAACAGATTAAAAATGTGATTAATTTGCAATAAATCATAATTAATCATGGACAATCATGCAATTAATCGCGATTTAGTATTTTAATCGATTGACAACCCTAATGGTAATGCATGTTTTCAAACCTAATATACAGATACTGGTGGACAAAAAAAGAAACTTGAAAGCAAGGAAGACAGGTAAAGTAGAAAAAAGACATGAGGTTGGAAAGAGGCAATATGGAGACATACATCAGGACGAGGAGGAGAAAGAAGTAAAAGGGAAGCCAGGACAGAGTGGACGTGGGATTAGAGAAGATTAAAACGAATGGAGGGCGGTCAGGACGATGAACGACGAGAAACGCCGGGGAAGGGACGAGATGAAGGCAGTATCAATATCTCAGTAATTATTCATGCAACCAATTCCCCGGACATATCTGTCTGTCCCTTCCACGCCCCTCCTTCTCTGACTTTTATTTAATTCCCTCACTTTTTTTTTTTTACTTCTTCTTCCTCACCTCTTCTCCACTGTCGGCATGAGCTCTATTTCATCACAAGTGCAAAAACACAAAGAAAACCATCCTGAAATTATTCTCAGCCTCTCTCTCTGTCTATCTCATCTTCTTCTCTTTCCCTCTCTCTCATTTCTATTTGGTCTCCTAGCAACCGAGGAAGCTGTAGGTAATTATACGGAAGATATTGATCTCAAGGTTTTTGGTCCCCTCTCTATCTCCCCCTCTCCTCTCTTTCTCATCTCTCTCTCTCTCCCTCTCTCTCTCTCTCTCTTAATTTCTGTTCAATTCCCACTTTTAATTTCCTTTTTAATCTCCTTTAAAGCACAAAAGATAGCAGCCACAGAAGGTGGTTTCACTTCTTTTTGTCATGCAAAGCAGCGTTATCATGTGTCTGACAGCGAAGGACTCTGAGAAATCTGGACCGCTGAACTCAGTCGTCATTGGGTTGTTCAGCCAAAGGCATGCGGTGTCGTGTGCTGATGCTTATTACCATGACAACGTGATGAGAAAAGTTATACGGCGGCCTTCTTAAAATGACATTTTGTTTTTTGAGAGTGACCCCACTGACTCTGAAATGTACCTCTGTTGGGTTTGTTAGATTTACAGTGCAATATCCCCTTTCTGTGCTTAAGGGGGAGCATCACAATAACCTAATTGTGTGTGTGTGTGTGTGTGTGTGTGTGTGTGTGTGTGTGTGTGTGTGTGTGTGTGTGTGTGTGTGTGTGTGTGTGTGTGTAAGCCATATTCAACAGGGTGCGATATGAAATGCAACTGTTGCTCTAGTGTCTATAAATTATTTGTTTTTGTTTGTTGACTCTCTGCTATCATTGCCTTTATTTTGTTTTCTGTACCTGCAGCAGACCCTGGTGTGTGTGTGTGTGTGTGTGTGTGTGTGTGTGTGTGTGTGTGTGTGTGTGTGTGTGTGTGTGTGTGTGTGTGTGTGTGTGTGTGTGTGTGTGAGACAGGTGTTGGTCTTGGCACATGCTGTAACACTTTTTTGTTGCCAAAAATATTCTTGCTCATTTAACTGTGTGAACCTTTCTTTCTCTGTCCTGCCTGTCTTCTTGCTTCTGCACACAGACACACACACACATACCTACGCACATACATGCGCACGTATGCACACTCACACACACACACCCTCTCGTTCTCAGGGTTTCATTTATGTTGATCCCATCTGTGTAGAAAACCTGACATCACAGACCCGTTATTTATATACGTGCAGGATGTGTGTTCACGTGTATGTATGTTTGTGTGTGTTTGTGTATGTGTGTGTGCTCCTGATGACATCCCGTTGTGTCCTTCACCCCCCGACTGGATCATCACCACAATGACTGTACTGTTCACACACTCTTTTTCTCTCTCGCCTTTCTTCTGCAGACTCTCAGCTGACTCTAGCTGGCTTTTATGTCTCTCTCTGTTCTCCCTTCTCTTCATTTCTCCCTAAGCAAGTGGATCACAGCGGATTGTGTTTTCATTCAGCTTTTTATGAACAAACATTGTTTCATTGTCGGGAAAGAGCAGCAGGAACATGTAATAACGTTCTTTGTGCTCACCAACATTGGAGCTTTTTCATTTCAAGGTCACTGACTCACTATTTTGTGGCCTCAGTGATCACTGCATGTGTTTATGGATCACTACATCTGAAAAAAATACCAAACAGACACAAACGCTACTAACACATTTCTGTGCAGGAAGTAAAATCCTCTAAATAGCTAGAACTGATACTTCAGAACTGTGACTGTCAGTGTGGAAACATAACAAAGTACATTTACTATTGTAAGTAAGTACAGTATACAAAAACAAATACTACAAAGCAGGACCTTGTTTCCTACCTTATTCGCTCAACTACATACCATAACATACACCTCATGAACCCTCACATTTATCTTGTGGCCTTTTGGCAGGGCCTGATCAGTGTTCAACCCCCGGGGTCTGAAAAGTGAAGCCAATGCCAAGGTGCCTTAAACTTGCATTCTTTCTAATAGCCAGCAGGGACTCTTCTGGTTGCAAAAAAGAAATCTGATTGTATAGAAGTCTATGAGAAAATGACCCTACTTCTCACTTGATTTATTACCTCAGTAAACATTGTAAACATGAGTTTATGGTCTCAATCACTAGTTTCAAGTCTTCTTCAATACAGCATGATGTTCATTTAGTAAATTATGGTCCCGTTTAGAGTCAAATAGACCATAAAGCAGGGGATGTTTTAGGGCGTGGCTACCTTGTGATTGACAGGTCGCTGCCACGGCGGTGTCAGGTCTGCGAGTTGTCCGCTTTTTCCTCTTACAACTTTAACTCTTTCACAGTGTGTTTTCAGTTCATGAAAGTCAATTGTAACATGTACATCGCCTAAAAACTTCTTATTCAGTGTTCGGTTGTACTTAGCTCCACCTTCTCGTGTCACTTCTGGTTGCAAAAAAACAAGATGGCGAAGGCCAAAATGACAATTTCAAGGCTTCAAAATGGCAGTCCACAAACCAATGGGTGACGTCACGGTGATTATATCTACTTCTTATATACAGCCTATTGACCTGACCCCTAGGTTGGACAGAAAAATACCTAACTGTTTATAAAGTAGTAGCTTCACCTCAACTGGCTACAACATTAAAATGCCACTGATGACGCATTATTACATCCTTTACTTATGAAGCACTTTTACCTGTAATGGAGTATTTTTACTCTAATGTATTGGTTCTTTTACATAAGTAAATTATTTAAAACCTTCTTCCATCACTGACTGTAAAAACCTCGGGCTGCTTGCTTGTGTCCTCATTTTCTTTCTGTTTCAGGTAGGTCACACTGACAATCATGCTTATATGCTAATTTAATAGGACATCTCCACAACTGTCTTTGTTGTATCATGAATGAGTATTTTCACCCAACCAACAGCAAATCCAAAGTGTTTAAATGAGATACGGTGGCCTTTAATCATTTTTATTTATTAACATGATTGTTGTTGATCTTCACAATTGCAAAGAAGAAGCACTCGAGCCACCCCATCTGTGCCCTATCTCCCGCCTGATTCCCCCCCCCACCCCCTCTCGTTACTATAATATGCAAATCTATGCAGCAAGGTCCTCCAAAGATCTAATCAGACATCTCCTCTAATGGATCACCTGTAGTGTGAGTATAAAGCCTTTGGTATTAGCTTTCAGTGAGTAA
The DNA here is from genome assembly GCA_916701655.1 of Sebastiscus albofasciatus. Classification (NCBI taxonomy): domain Eukaryota; kingdom Metazoa; phylum Chordata; class Actinopteri; order Perciformes; family Sebastidae; genus Sebastiscus; species Sebastiscus albofasciatus. Next base: position 2,733 of record CAKAOI010030712.1, on the reverse strand, counting down.
TTGTGCTCATAAGATTGTGTATGTACACTCACATATAAAGTAGCATGCAGGTTGGCAGGGCAGAAAAATATAATCTGGGTCTGAAACTATTTAAAGAAAAGCTGGGTGATGATGTCACTGCATTGGCGTCATTTGAGGCGTCGTTCTGGGGCAGGAAGAGATTTTTGGGTCAGTTTGTCTAGAAATGTCGAGGAAGTCTAACAAAATAAGAGCATTGGGAGTTAAATTTGGCGCACACAGTCTGTAATGTTCAGCATATATATTCATTTTAGAATTGACCCCAGACAGAAGCCGTCTGAGAGGGCTTTAAGTTGTCACATTTGACTTGTACGTAACTCCATAACCGACTATTCTGTTGTTCCGCTGATGAGTTGAGATACATCGGACAAACACCATCTCACTGAGCCGCTATTCTCAAGAGTGCAATTAAAGATTAGATTGAACAATTCCTCATTTTGCTGCAGTCGACATAGAGCAATAAAAACCTGTCTTTAATATGAAGCATTTACACTTAATGAATGTGAAAAAGAGAGAAGAGTGACATCTGCTGGCCACAGAGGTACATCGCATACTAAAGTAAAGATGATCTAAAGAGTTAAATGTGATTGTTTGTGCCTGACTATCAAGCCTTTGTGGTGCAGGTCTGAATTTCTGGTGTCTTTCTCTGTCAGAAACCACATCAACTCTGATGTGTCACTATTGTTTAATGGGGACATTTTCAGGTTCATACTTGTATTCTGGGTTTCTACCAGAACATGTTCACATGCTTTAATGTGCAAAAAAACGTATCTGTCTGAATATACCTGTGTTCACCCTCTGTCTGAAACTCTGTTTTAGCACCTGTCTCTTTAAGCCCCCCTCCTGAAAAAGCCCAGTCTGCTCTGATTGGCTTGCAAAAAAAATATGGTACACCTTGGTAGTTCTCAAGCAGTGGGCGATATATTCTAACGGGCCTGCATGTACATAGGAAGGGCAGCCAAATATGTTGAATGGCATGTTTTCTGATCTAGGCTGCCCACAAAACACTGTCTGAGTTGTCTTATTTCACAGTTGGTGGGTTGGTAGGCAATCCAGATACCCAAACATATGTGCACAAGCACTGAAAAAGTGAGTTTTTCATAATATCCCCACAATATAGATTGTGTATAGTATGAATTAGAGCTGTCAATTGATTAATATATTTAATTGCGAAGAATCGCATGATTGTTCATAGTTAATCGCGATTAATTACAAATTAATCACAATGTTTTTTTTCTGTCCAAAATGTACCTTAAAGGGAGATTTGTCAAGTATTTAATACTCTTATCAACAAAGTAGTGGAAAAATATGCTTGCTTTATGCAAATGTATATATTTATTATTGGAAATCAATCAACAACATAAAACAATTACAAATATTGTCCAGAAACCCTCACAGGTACTGCATTTAACATAAAAAATATGCTCAAATGATAACATGGCAAACTGCAGCCCAACAGACAACAACAGCTGTCAGTGTGTCAGTGTGCTGACTTGACTATGACTTGCCCCAAACTGCATGTGATTATCATAAAGTGGGCATGTCTGTAAAGGGGAGACTCCTGGGTACCCATAGGACCCATTTTCATTCACATATCTTGAGGTCAGAGGTCAAGGGACCCCTTTGAGAATGGCCATGACAGTTTTTCTCGCCAAAATTAAGCATAAGTTTGGAGCGTTATTTAGCTTCCTTCGCGACAAGCTAGTATGACATGGTTGGTATCAATCGTTTTTCTAGTTTCATATGATGCCAGTATGTCTACTCTAGCTTTAAAACTGAGCCCACTAAACAAAACAATACTTTACAATCGTAGAATTGAAAGTTGCGTTAATATCTTAAGATTAGTGACGTTAAAACAAATTTGCTTTAACACGTTATTATCGCGTTAACTTTGACAGCCCTAGTATGAATTGAATTCTTTCTGATCAAAGTTAGTCTTAAATGGGGAATTAAAACAAAGGGAAAACAAATCTAATAATATATGAATTTTTAATAATGGTTATATCTGAAAATAATATTTCAATACATCACTTGAAACCACATTAAAACAGGCAAAAGAGCAGGCAATACAAAATGTTAATAGAGAGAAAGCTATGAAGATAAATCACCACTTGATCTTGGCTCAGTGAGGTGTTAGAATAAACACTGGGTCAGTCAGTTAGTTTAGATCCTCTCTTTGGCCTCTATGAGCTTCTTCACCCACGGCTCAGACGGTTTGGCACAGATTTCATCTCCTTTGACCATCTTGAAGCTAAAACAGAGACAGATTGTTGATGCCATTTTCAGTGTCAACTTTTTTTCAACAGATAGTGTGGTGTTTAGTAATCCATTTATTGTTTATATGTAAATCTATATTCATACTTGCATGCCTGTACATTTATGTTTGCTTAAATTCCTGTATGTCTGCGTGTGAATCTTCGTGTGTATTTGTTCTCGGCACTGTGTATGAATATATTGAAAGCTACTAAAAGTCCATTTTCTTTTGTATATTTAAAAAAAACAAGGCCAATGAAATTGATTCTGAACGATAAGACACTCACATGACACCCTCCATGGAACAGCTATTGTCCGTGTACTTGTAGCTCACCACGTTGTTCGTACGCAGCCTGAAGGGAAGAAACATTGTACAGCACTTAGCTGGAGCAAAGCTGCCTGGGAAAACCAAAAGAGAAACACAAATGTCATGAACATATACTGTAGAGAGACCAATGCTGA
>CAKAOI010030711.1:0-13259 GCA_916701655.1 Sebastiscus albofasciatus | reverse complement strand
ACATATACACACATACACCCGAGTCAGGCTTCTTTTAAAAATGTGACGTCGTTACATTATATAGCTTATAACTCTTGTACATGTAGACTTCTGCTAATATATAATAAAAACAATTTCATCACTTTCACAACAGAAAAAAAAGATAAACAAGACTGACTTTTTAAAGCAGACAACATGTCCTGACAGTAGACTGCTTGTTTTGTTTTGTTTAATCAGTGACGTCACCGTGAGGGATGGCAGTTGTTGTTGTTGTTGTTGTTGGAAGTTGGGACAGCGTCCTCTGTAGGAAACGTAGTGGTGGTTGGTGCACTGAGATGAGACGGCTCTAAGGGGCTAGTCTGTGAGTGGCGTTGGTGCATTTCAACCACGGCTCAGGAGGCTCCAGAAACCAGTCCTGACCCGGGCGGTTCACTATCGTATTCTCGTGAAGAGGTTCAGCACTGACTTTGATTCCTGGGAGCAGTAGGAAATTAAATAGTGTCAAAAAATGTTAAAGGTCCCATATTATGCTCATTTTCAGGTTCATACTTTTTGTATTTTGTGTTTCTACTAGAACATGTTTACATGCTGTAATGTTAAAAAAAACACATTATTTTCCTCATACTGTCTGCCTGAATATACCTGTATTGACCCTCTGTCTAAAACGCTCCGTTTTAGTGCATTGCAATGGAATGCTAGGCAACAGTTTGGGTCCATGTTTACGTCCTGTCAGCTGATGTTATTTACATACACTGCAACAGGAAATAAACTGGGACGCATTTAGAATATTTACGTTTAAAACCATGTAATGGTCTAAATATTGTATATTTGTGACATCACAAAAGGATTGAAATCCTAACGGCTTGTTACAAACGCACAGTTTCTGAATATGGGCTGTGTGTTTGTCTTCGTATATTGAGCGTTTTGATTGTTTAACAGTATTTATAAAGCACTTAAACCTGCTTTATAATAAAAAAGACATGAACATGTACCTTTGTGCAGCGCGTCTTACTGAAGACATTCCAGAAACGTAGTGTCTCATCCCCGGCTCCTGTCACGATGGCTTCCCCGTCTGGTGACACAGCCTGAGAAGAGACGGGAGGACACAGAGAGAAGAACTGGTGAGAGGGGGAACATTTTGGTATGTTTATATCAGGAAATAGGTATTCAAAACACTCTACCTTACTGGAACCAGTGATGAATCCAGTGGTGAAAAGCCTAATTACCCAAGTCTTGTACTTGTACTTTACTTAGAGGGCGGGTCCATTATATTGTTTTTATTTTTTTATTTTTTGAGGTTTTTATATCATTCTTTTGCTTCTCAGTATGTATTCAAATCTGAACATTCAAATTGTGGTCAAAGTATGTATGAGTGAGCATCAAATTCTAAAAACTTTTCCCCACGTGACCTAACAACAGTTTCTGCGTGATGACACTGCTACATGTACAGTTTATATATATAGCCTTATAGTCAGTGTATTAACATTACAGACAGTAACTTAGATGGCGGTCAGCATGCTCTCTGTTTGGAAAAGCAGACAGGAATTGCTATTTATGATGGGGAACTGAAGCCGTTATATCGCTCTCTTCAAAGTCACCAGACTCCATTCACAAAAACAGTTATTTTACCTCGCAGAACACGAGTATACATACAACCCCACTTCAAGAATTCTGAAATAATCCTTTCAGTTATTTCAAAACTTGGCACAGATAACTTTGACTCAGCCACTGCTAGTGTTCACATTATTATTATAACTAACTAACTTATAACTTTGACACTAAACCTGCATGGCCATTCAGTTACGCCTGCAGTCTTACCAGGTACAGCACTCTGTAGGAGTGTCCTGTCAGCTTGGCCACTTGCGTTAACGACGGATACTTCCACACCAGGATCTGGTTCTGAGAGTAGCCGTGAGTGCTCACCTGGAAACAGAGAGAGAACAATTCAATAAAAATGCACAACATGTAGACACGTCAGCTTAGTCTGGAGTCCTGTAGTGCTGCGCTGTGTTGTATTGTACAGAAACAACTTTCACTAACGACAGCACAGTCTCGCTATGCAGGTGATCCAGCACTTTCTGATACTGCCGAACAAAAACTGAACATTACACAGTAAGCTTCACATACAGTAGGTTTCTATTGGGTCAAATTATCCCTCTACTTTAGACAAAATGCAATAAAATGTTAATTGCTTGCTCTACACTTAGACTATTATTTATTTTCTGATAATGTGACACATTTTTCCACTATTCAGCCTTAAAAGAACATTTTACATCTGGCTTTTATCATTTTTATTGTAAGATGTGATCACAGGATTAATGGATTAAGAAGGATACTATCCATCTTTACCAATTATTAAATTACATCAGTGTGTGTGTGTGTCTCCTCACCAGCTCGTTGGCGTGTTTGGACCACGCCAGGTTGCAGACCTGGGAGCCGGTGTCTGTGCTCTGCAGCGCCTGACCTGTCAGCGTGTTCCAGAAGCGCAGGCAGCGGTCGGCGGTGCCGCCCCCCGACGCCAACAGCCCGTGTTGGTGGGGGGACCAGGCGATGGCCTTCACCGCTGCCAGGTGGTCGCTATACTGCTGCACGGGGAGGAGGCTGGAGCTGTTCCACACCAGCAGCTGGGCAGGAGACAACGAGGAACGGGATGTCCAAGCTTGAACGCGTTCAATTTTATTGTCACAAAGTTGAGTTTTGAACTCTCTCACCTTGTTGTCGTTGCCTCCAGACGCGAGGTGCTGGTGGTCGGGCGACCACTTCAGACCACACACTTCTTGCCTGTGACCTTGCAGCCTCCTCTCAGCCGAAGGGGGGGTCCTGACGTCCCGCTGTAAGATCACTCTGTCCCGACTCCCCGACGACAGCTGCTCTCCGTTCCACGCCAGGGCACCTTGAGCACAAAGGGTGGGGGGGGAGGGTCTCGTATTTCACTTATTTGCTTTTAGTTTGCTGAAAGCAGACTCAGACAGATTTTAAGCAGCAGTTTGTAGTTCCACTTGACTCCAGCTACGACTGACCTACACGAGCTGAGTGACCCTCCAGGCTGGTCAGCTTCCTCCCTCCTGCTGCGTCCCAGATCTGAACGTAGCCCTTGTGCGTTCCGACAGCAACAAGACTCCCCTGAGAGGACCAGAGCCAAAGTCAAACACACTGCTTTCATGTTTTCATATTATTTTCTACAACCAGTTCATTTTCATCTTGTCCTACTGTCTTAAAGGACCAATAGTTACTGTAATAAATCATAAAATGATCATGATATGTCATCAGAGATTAAGGAAACTTGGCTTCTCCAATAACAATGCTATAGCCAGTTTGTTCTCCTTTGAAATTTCCTTTCCAATTCGGAACGTCTGTTTTTGTTTTGGTCGGTGACAAATTGGCACGAAAACACAGATCCTTCTGCAGCCATGGAAGCAAGCTAACAAACTGGATCAACAGAGATAACGCTAAGGTTAGATTCTACCCGACCCGAGGTCCGTGTGCAGCTGGTTATCAAGGCAGCGAGTATTTGAGACACACAGCCGGTGAAGTGATTCAGACTACTGCTGCTGGAGCGGACGGTCCACGGCTCCAATGTTTTGACTTTGGACTGCTGTTACCCATTTCAAAACGCTAGCTGTCAGCACTACATATTGTTCCTTTAAATAAGCGGTAGATTCAGTTCTGGCATCTCACCCTCTCATTCCAACAAACTGACGTAACAGAGTCTCCGTCCACAGAGAGGTCACATAACCGTGTCACCTGTTAAAACACAAAGTACACACATTGACCACTTCCACTTCTCTCAAACTGTTAATGAATGAATCTTTGCAGTCCTCCTCTGACCTGGCTGGTGCAGGCACTCCACAGGTAGACGCAGGCTCCCAGGCCAACGCTGAGCAAGTTGCCCGCCGACCAGTCTACCAGGTTGAGGTAGAAGTCGTCCTGCAGCTCCGGAGCATCCAGCACCTTGAAGGGGATCTTGGAGATCTTACGGGCTGGTTTGCGAGGGGAGCGGAGCAGCTTGTGACTACAGAAACATTGAGAAAAAACGGGGAAACCTTTGTTATCTGACAGCAATAGTTTAAGCACAATTTCTGCTCAGTGTGCAGCCTTGTCAGATATGTCATACCTCTTGTTACTAAGCGGAGAAAGGGAGTAGGGTGAGACTTCATTATCGCTATCAAAAGGCACTCTCTTAGTGTGGACAGTGTACTGCAGAGGAGGAATACACAAAGCAGAATTAGGTTCATAAATTCTCTGAGACTTCTAGGAGCTATTTGGAGACAATTTATTCTGGAATTGAATAGCCATTTCCTCACGACTCGTACCCTAAAAAGGCTGTGAGAGTCTTGAGAGAGGACGGCGTGCCGCCGGTCGTCTGTGTGAGGGTCTGGCACCGTCTCTATCCCTGCCCCCAGCAACTCATTCCTCAGCAGGGCCGCATACGCCACAGCATCTGGAGGGGTGGCATGAGGAGAGCGGTGATGGAAACACAGATGGAGGAGAGATATAAAAATGACAACTGGGATGAGTCATAAGAAGAACAAATGTCTGACCTTTGCTGGAGTCTGAAGTGGCATCCTTTGCTTTATGGTTCTGATTTGGGGAGCGGCAGTTCTCCTGCAGAGAGACAAAGGAAGAAGCTGTGTTTTTGGTGGGGCAGGCTGTGTAAAAGATAGATAGATAGATAGATAGATAGATAGATAGATAGATAGATAGATAGATAGATAGATAGATACATAGATACATAGATAGATAGTAACTTTATTGATCCTGAGGGAAATTCAAGTTTCCAGCATCACAGTTCCATAGTGCAAAACATGTTAGTAAAAAGGCACAAGTTAGTATTACAAAGTATAAAAAATATACCAGATATAAAAATATCAGGAGATGAAGAAAACTGTTAAAACTGAATATAGTGCAGGGTAACAACTGAGATACGGGACTATTAAATATGTGAATATAGTGCAGAAGAGACTGTTAAAAATGAATATAGTGCAGGGTAACAACTGACATGCAGGACTATTAAAAATGTGAATATAGTGCAAAAAGTGATATAGCACTGGATAATAAAATATAGAAGATATAGATATTAAGAAATGTCAAATATGGAATATAATGCGGGATGAGAACTGAGGTAGAGAGATTTTTTTAAAAAATAGACTAAAGTGCAGAATAAGCTGTACATTTTTTGTAGAATACAGTAAAACCAGTCTATAAGGGTGCAGAGTAGAGCAGTTTGTGGTGTGCAGAATTAAAAAGTCTATTAAAGTGCACTGTGTGCATAATCTGTCCTGCAGACCGTCCTCCCCAGAGAGGTGTTGTACAGTTTGATGGCTCGGGGGACAAAGGATGTCCTGAGTCTGTCTGTGGAGATGACAGAGAAGATGACGAACTAGCTGCTCACGTTGGCATAGTGGAAGTTGATGCTCCAGTTGCTTCCAGCGCGCGTGGGAATGAAGCGGTCCCCTGACTTCACACTGACAGGACTGCAGGTAGCACTCACACACTGGGACGGACAAAGAGAGACATAACAAATTGGGAAATATTATTCAGGGCCTTTAAAGGTCCCATATCGTGCTCATTTTCAGGTTCATACTTGTATTTTGTGTTTCTACTAGAACATGTTTACATGCTGTAATGTTCAAAAAAACTTTATTTTCCTCATACTGTCTGCCTGAATATGCCTGTATTTACCGTCCGTCTAAAACGCTCCGTTTTAGCGCATTTCGACGGAATTGCGACAGAATTGCAACAGAATTGTGTTGCTAAGCAACAGTTTGGGTCCATGTTTACTTCCTGTCAGCTGATGTTATTTACATACACTGCAACATGAAATAAACTGGGACCCATTTACAATGTTTATGTTTAAAACCGTGTAATGATCTAAATATTGTATATTTGTGACATCACAAACGGCTTGTTTCAAACGCACAATTTCTGAATACGGGCTGTGTGTGTTTCTCCGTATATTGAGCATTTTGATAGTTTAACAGGATTTATATAGCACTTAAACCTGCTTTATGATATAAAAGCCATGAAAATTTCACTTTGTACAATATGGGTCCTTTAATTTGGTTGGTTTTCCCCTATATATATACATATTTATAAAGAGAGCTTAGCCCCTGCTCATGCCATACTACTTCTGGGTAAACTACATTATGCTAAATATGTACATAAAGACACAGCTATTAGTCATTAGACAATTGTCTATTAGACATTAAACCAGCATTCAACATATTCCCTTTCCATCCTCTCTCTGTGTGTCACCTTAGCCAGGCGGGCCTCTGCGGGCAGGTTCTGGTGGTTGATTTGCCTCAGCAGCCGTCTCTCGTACTCCTGGTCCATCTCCTCAGCAAAGGCCCCTGTCTCTGCTGCTCTCCCCGCCCGCCTCCCTTTAAACCTCCGCTCCCTCCCGGTGAGCAAATCCAGCCTGGCTCCCCATCTCTCTCTCTGTGGGAAAAACAGGTTATAGCTTTAAGATACACAGATATCAACACATTAGCAGTCCTTTAACGGCCTGGTTATAGCACGGTGTGTGTACATGTCAGAGCATGTCAGCTGAATGTTGTTATCGTTACGCATTTTGCTGTTTCTTGCGTGCGTAAAAGCAGATATAAAGCAGCTCTCCACATAGTGCGCTAATGACAGCCGCGTCGTTGTCATGGCATCAACAAGCCCATTTAAACAAGTGCAACATCAGCTGACGAGCACAGAGAGGCTTTATCTTACCTCCACTGACACGGTGGCTCTCAGGTGACCAGATCAGCCGTCATCTCCGGCTGTGTAGTGCAGCTCTGCAGCGGTGAGGAGACGGTGTCTGTCTGCGTCCTCCGAGCGGCGGTTCATCCAGAAACGCACGCACAACACGGACTCACTGTGTGTTGTTTATGTTCGTAATAAAAAGATGGCGACCGAGATCAGCTGTAAGCAGAAATTCTTTTGGGTGACTTCTGCTGTCTGTGTGTGTGAGTGTGTTTGTGTGCAGCAGTGAAACGCAGTGCAGCGGTTCAACAGTGATACCTGCTGGTGGTGCAGGAGCACTGCATGTTAAAGACGCACTGTGTGTTGTTGTTCCCTATGTGGCCACAAGCAGAGGGACTCTTACAGTTTATTACCTCAACTGTTTACAGACAGTTTTCTACACACACAAAAGACAATTTTTGTATTTGTATTAAAGGTCTCATATTATGAAAAGTGGGATTCTCATTTTTATTATAAAGCAGGCTTAAGTCCTATATAAATACTGTGAAAGTATCGAAACACTCAATCCACATACACACAGCCTGTATTCAGAAATTGTGCGTTTGAAACAAGCCATTAGGATTTTTGTTCATTTGTGATGTCACAAATATACAATATTTAGACCATTACACGGTTTTAAACCTAAATATTCTAAATGTGTCACAGTTTATTTCCTGTTGGAGTGTATGTAAATAACATCAGCTGACAGGAAGTAAACATGGACCCAAACTGTTGCCTAGCAACGCAATTCCATTGCAATTTCATTGCAATTTCATTGCATTTCTGTTGAAATGCACTAAAACGGAGCGTTTCAGACAGAGGGTAAATACAGGTATATTCAGGCAGACAGTATGAGGAAAATGAAGTTGTTTTTTTTTTGAACATTACAGCATGTAAACATGTTCAAGTAGTAACACAAAATACAAGTATGAACCTGAAAATGAGCACAATATGAGACCTTTAAAGGTCCCATATCATGCGCACTGTGTTGTTGTTCCCCATGTGGCCACAAGGTGTCGCCACTACACTGCAATAGATAATATACCCAGTACTTCCAAGCAGAGGGATTCTTACAGTGTTTACCTCAACTGTTTACAGATGTTTTCTACACACACAACACACAAAAGGCAATTTTTGTATTTGTATTACATTTTTGCAATTAGATTCAAGATTCACAAGTTTTATTTGCCATTTGCACCGAAGTACATTGGAATTCTGAGCAGTTTACACCGAGTCAGCTTTAAAGGTCCCATATCATGCTCATTTTCAGGTTCATACTAGTATTTTGTGTTTCTACTAGAACATGTTTACATGCTGTAATGTTAAAAAAAAACTTTATTTTCCTTGTACTGTCTGCCTGATATACCTGTATTTACCCCTCTGTCTGACACGCTCTGTTTAAGTGCATTTCAACGGAATTGCGTTGCTAGGCAACAGTTTGGGTCCATGTTTACTTCTTGTCAGCTGATGTTATTTTCATACACTGCAACAGGAAATAGACTGGGACACATTTAGAATGTTTATGTTTAAAACCGTGTAATGGTCTAAATATCGTATATTTGTGACATCACAAATGGACAGAAATCCTAAAGACTTTTGTATTTCGTCATATATTGAGCGTTTTGATACTTTCACAGTATTTATATCGCACTTAAACCTGCTTTACAATATAAAAGACATGACAATCTCACTTTGTACAATATGGGTCCTTTAATTTGGTTGGTTTTCCCCTATATATATATACATATTTATAAAGAGAGCTTAGCCCCTGCTCATGCCATACTACTTTTGGGTAAACAATATGGGACCTTTAAGTTACACTTACTGCATATGTACAGTAGTAGTAATAGTAAAATATGTTAATATGTTTTTATACTCAAACTTAAAAACACAGATATAATGTAATCTATACAAAAATATACCAAAAAATAAGGTTTACATCCCAACAAAATACAAAGTTGGATATGTAAAGTGCTCTACATACAGAACAAATAATAGAAAAATGTTCTGTACACAGCAAAAATCAGGCTGCATCCTGTCTTCTAGGGCCTCAATCTCAGAGATTATGACTCTCCTTGGTCTTGCTCTTCCTCTTCCTCCTCCTCCTCCTCTCTCCCTCCTCTTGCTACTCCTCTCTCTCATATGTTAGCATCGACTGCTCCACGACAGCAGAGCTCACCTGTGGCCCTTTAAAGCTCTGATTGCTAACAATCCTGTTGCAGCTAAGTTTGCCGTCTCGTACAAGGAATGCATTTCTAATTAACTTTTAAACCCAACCTGTCGTTTGCATGCCATCTTCGTGTGTGTGTGTGTGCGTGTGTTGTCATCACAGAGAGTGAGAGTATTGATCACACATGCTCGCCCCGAGGGCCCCCTGCGTGAGCGTGACTTCAAAGTAAACAAAGATCTTACAGTCGCCCTCAATGATACTACACTTTCCATCCCCCGCTAATAGCAGCAGAGAGCACGCTTTGCAGATAAAGGTTCACTCTTTGAACTCTTCCACGTGTGGTTTTTCTTCTGAACCACTAAAACACTGAAAGAGAGACACAGAGAGGGAAACTGGGCTACTGCTGCTGCTACTGCTGCCGCCGGGGGTTTAATGAGACTGACTGACATGGTAGGGTGGAGACAAGGCATGGCATCTCTGGGTGGCACTCTGATCCTGCACGTAGGCCCGTCCGCCACGCTTCCCGTCGACATACCGGAGACGCTCAGCCTACATTTACATGTCTGCAGACGTGAAATAAACGGCTGCCTATAGATTGTGGCTACGTTCCAAATGTCATACATATTAGCTCCACGCTTTATAACCTAGTACATCACAAGTTTGAGTTTTAGCACTCTAGTTTTGGGATTTGGGAGAGAGTTGTTTATGTTTGCTAATATTTTTTTGACTGTCTTCGACCATAGGAATAACATGTATGACTTTTGAAAATGGCCGGAGTTCCCCTTTAAGTAGGATTTCTTAAATGCAGACCATTCTTGTAATGGAGTATTTTTATATTGTTGTGTAGGTACTAGGGCTGTTAATAGATTAAAATATTTAATTGCGATTAATCGCATGATTGTCCATAGTTAATAATGATTAATTGCGTAATTTTTTCATCTGTTCAAGGGAGATTTGTAAGTATTTAACACTTTTTTGTCAACATGGGAGCGGGCAAATATGTTTGCTTTAAGCAAATGTATGCATATATTTATTATTGAAAATCAATAAACAACACAAAACAATGACACATATTGTCCAGAAACCCTCACAGGTACTGCATTTAGCATAAAAAATTACTATGACTTGCCACAAACTGCATGTGATTATCATAAAGTGGGCATGTCTGTAAAGGGGAGACTTGTGGGTACCCATAGAACCCATTTTCATTCACATATCTTCAGGTCAGAGGTCAAGGGACCCCTTTGAAAATGGCCATGCAAGTTTTTCCTTGCCAAAATTTTATGCAAGTTTGTAGCGTTATTTAGCCTCCTTCCTGACAAGCGAGTATGACATGGTTGGTACCAATGGATTCCTTAGGTTTTATAGTTTCATATGATATCAGTATCTTCACTCCAGCTTAAACTGAGCCTGCTACAACCTCTGAAAGATAAATGGCGTTTATGCGTTAAAGAAATAATTAATTAGTTAATTTTAACACATCAAGATACTAAGTTTATACATGAGAGCAGTGACGATGAGAATACATCAGTTAAAGACTTACTTACTCAGAAACCCAAAGCTTTAAAAGTCATCTCTGGCTTCGTGCCAATTCTACCCAGCAGCACGTATCCCTGATGCTTATCTGCTGCAGGGCAAGGTGCTTCCTCGCCAAAGTTTAGCGCAAGTTTGGAGCGTTATTTAGCCTCCTTCTTTGGATTCCTTAGGTTTCATATGATACCAGTATCTTCATTCTAGCTTTAAAACTGAGCCCACTACAACCTAAAAATCGCAATGCGTTAAAGAAATTAGTACTATAAGCATGTTTACACCACTAACTATACACACTTTCCACAGATGCAGACACACAGAGACACAAACACCACCATTACGTCTATCTGACCATAATCAGACAGCCCAGTCACAACAGCCCGTCTTATCTGCATCCTCCATCAGCTCCACACAGAGGGCCCCACGCTGGTGAAGCCCGATGCCGACGTGGAGGGCAGCGTCTGGAGGGAGTAGAGCAGCCGTCTCCTTGGTCGGTCAGGGAAGTTGGATAGAGGGGAAGGGGAGGGGGGGGCGCTGTGGCCTTATCGCTCCTGTGATCCAGTGCTCGCAGACTGAGACGCTTTTACTGGAATCCACAACAGATCAACAATAGGACTCTGACTAATCTCACGTCTTGTACGATGACAAGAAAAATACGTTTCAGTATGATAAAAAACATGACTTTGTAACACCGTGGGTGTTGAACGCAGGCTCAGCATAATTTTCCAGGCAAACATGTCTATCTTTATTGTTCATATCCTGTCAGAGAAAGTTGTTATGGAAGCTGGAAAATACAGCAACAGGGTTTTACCGTAAAACAACAATCTTATCTTTAAATCAGCATGTTGTTTACCACCTAGCTACAACAAAGCTCCCATGTCAGATTCAGATCCAAGCCATGGGCGTAGATGACCTTTAATGGCATCTCAGGAGTGTTTTGTTTGTGTCACCTCTATAGATGTGGTATATTTGATATTTTCACTCTGAGTAGGCCTCCTCTCTCTCTCTCGGTCTCTTTCCCTCCACCACAGACTGTTTCACTGCAGTGCGTGTTGAACATCTCCTCCCACGCACTCGCTCGCTTTGACACGCCGGAGAGCACCAGAGCTGCATGCTCTCCCCTCTGTCTCTCTCTCTCTCTCTCTCTCTCTCTCTCTCTCTCTCTCTCTCTCTCTCTCTCTGTGTGTCCTTGTGTCACACAAGGACAATTATCGATCTGGGCAAAATCAAGTGAAGGGCACATGGATTGAACATGATTTGGTTTACGGTAGATGTTTATCTTGATCAGAGCAATGTGGAACCAAAGTTCACAGAGAGGAAGCCGTCATTCTGTGCGGTTGCAATTGCAGGAAACTGGTGGAGAAGTCGACAATGCATATGACATGTTCACCTGGATGGGGTCAGGTTGTATGTCTGCACATTCGTAATCAATATTGGTGCAGCGGGTTCCCTCCATCTTCAAGGGTCACATCTGGTCATCTGTTATGTCAGACAATATTCAGCGTGTGTCATGTTTGAGTACGCATGTATGATCTGTGTTTTATTTATTTGAACAAACAAGAAGGACAGCTGTGCTGTGCCGCTATGTCCCACCCCCCCACAGGGATGTTCCCTCCCACGTCCGAACAATTCCCGGGCTCGCTGCATGCTGGGTAGAGAAAGAGCCCCGAGGAATCAGCACAAATGTCAGGAACGCTGCCGCCGTGTCCTTAAACGCATCACAGTAAATGTGATTTGACACTGATAAGTGCCTCACACACACAGGCTAATGTCCGAGGATCCACTTATGTACAACACGTTTTTTTCAATTCAAAATAAATTCATCACACAGGTTTACCATCATATTCCTCTACTCCTACATATCTGTTTTTCCATAAAGACGAATTAATATGACTCAAAGTTGGTAGTAAACACTGACATGCATGCTCCCCTCTTTTCCCCTCATGGAAAGGTCAGAAAACCATGTCTTACATTTTGGGTGTGTTTTGACATTTCTCATGCATTTGCTCACTCTGTGGATTATATAATGTAACCGCTGCCATACATATTCTATGTGTTTGCAGATATTTGAGACACAGAGAAGAAAACAATGGCCTATCTGTGATGCCTGCCGCCACGTTTGATAACTAGATGATTTGTGACATTTTCTGGGAAGGACACATCCTGTTATTGTCCTAATCCTGCATTTTAGAAACACAAACACACACACACATACATACAAGAGGCCTTAGAGGAAGCTGACTGCCTCATCTGATCTTTTCCAGATCCATCATTTTCTTCAGAGCGGGGCAGGACTGTCTTTTTCCTTACCCATCTGTCTCAGCCACTCTGAGCTGATCTCTGCCATGTACACACACACACACACACACACACACACACACACACATGTCTGGATCGCTATTGAATTATCCTGGATTGCCCTGTATTACCCTGTAATATTCCTCCACCAACCAACTGCCCAGTTTACTTCAGTCCTCGCTGTCAACTCGACTAAAAACAAACAGCAGCTGGCGGAGGAGAAACTCCAGGAAGACATTTGTTTTTATAAAGTGTACATGGAGAGAGCAGGTTTGTTTTGCTGGAAGTGGTTCTCTTCCTCTCTGGCCTTGGCCCCGGGCCGCGGGCCCTTTCACAGCCTGGCTGGTAGAGTGGAGAAAGGAGCTTGACTGGCTGTCAACTGGATCCTCTGGCAGCAGGAGCCTCCGGCCCCAGCCTGAACGGGGGCCGGGGCAGTCTGCCTTCACCCTGCTGACGTCAGCCACCAGCAAGACCACAAGACTTGTGTTAGAGTTTCAAACAAACCTCGCTGCCTATTGCCATGGCAGTACGGACCACCACCATGGAAAACGCT
>CAKAOI010030703.1:0-33135 GCA_916701655.1 Sebastiscus albofasciatus | reverse complement strand
GAAAACACGGACAACTCCCAGACCGGACAACGCCGTGGTAGCGACCTGTCAATCACAAGGTAGCTCAGATAAGATGGCCGACGTTGTTAAGGACAATCTAAAACAATCTGACCTTCACTGGGACGAGTTCATGAACTGGAGGGAGCGTACTGTACGTCTTATCAGCCTCAGTGTGTGGCTTCCCGTCTCTGCTCGTTCAGAGACACACATTTGTTGCCCAAATAACATTTTATTTCTCTAGTCTGCAGAAAAGGTGATGAATCCAACCTGTCAGAAATCGCTTTTATTCCTCCTTTAGTGTTTCTTTCCCCCTCCATATTAATCCCATATATATTCCATTGTTTCATATATTCTGCACATATATCACTCGCTCTTTTTTTTCATCTTCACTCTGACACCTCGGAGTATCATTCTTACACAGCAGCCTCCATGTGAACTCTCCGCTGGCAGGGGAACCACTCAGGTGCTTCTCCATATACACTATGTATGTGTGTGCGTGTGAGTATGATTTGTGTGTGAGTATGATTTGTGAAAAAAGAAGCATGTGTATGGAGTGTGTTTGTGTGTGACAATACAGTCCTGTTTGTTTGCAACGGGAGTGTGTGTGTGTGTGTGTGTGTGTGTGTGTGTGTGTGTGTGTGTGTGTGAGAAAGAGTCAGGTGTCGAGTTTACCCTCCGATCGACCCAACCTGGGAATGATCTAGTCTCAGCGGGGGAAGCCAAAACTGCTCCTCTATATGTGTGTGTGTGTGTGTGTGTGTGTGTGTGTCTAACCCAGAGATGACTCACAAACCATCTGGAGGCCAGATGCAGGTTAGAAAACTCCTCTCTCTCTCCTCTCTCCCTCCTTCCCTCCAGTTGCTGTTACTTCCCTTAGTTAACCCATGACCTTTGACCTCTCTCTACGCTGTGGCATGGGTGTGTGAGTCTTCCTGGTTGTGTAAACGGCGAGGTCTTGACCTTTCTCAGGGGTCGTGAACTCTCCCTCGGTGACCTCTGGAGTTCAAGTTCACTAATTGACCCCGTTCCCACTCAAACAGCCTCCATCTTTCTCACCTCGTACAGTGATTAACTCTGGGAAACTACACCCGAAAACGTGCTACAGGCCGGTCTCTGAGGCAGAACAGGAGAAAAGACTCATTCACAGTGTTGTCTAATTTATATAATGTGCTTTCATTGAAATCAAATATGGAATGAAACCCTCACATTAGGATTCAGACCTGTATTACATTAAGTTTCTAATAGGGAGCATGGTGAAACACCACAGAGGGGTACAGGTATCTTTAGGCCGGAGTAAGGTTCAGAAAAGTGAGATCTAATTGTCAGTGTTGCAGTCAAGACCACCTAAACCGAGACCAAGTCGTGACTAAGCCTAGTCCTACCTACTAGTCTCAACCCCATAAAGTCCAAGACTTTGAGGTGTTGAGACCGAGGCTGGTGAGACTAAGGCCCCGTTCAGACCTGGTGTTAACATGCATCCTCAGTGATCTGATCACAAGCGGACAGCTCTAAGGACAGGTGTGAACACACTCATTGAGGACGCATTGAGATCGGATCTTTACAGATTTCACATTCAGAGGTGGTCTGGGCCACATATGGCCACATTCTTTTAGCAGTGTCTGAGACCGAGACGAGACCAAGACCTTCAAAAAGGTGGACTTGAGACCAGAACTGATACTACAACACTGCTGACTGGTAATATATGTATTTGACTTTTTTCTAGCTATTTCACTCAGCTGCTCAAAACGTTCACTCAAGATTTGGACACAAATATACACACACACACACACACATATATATATATATATATATATATAGACTGAGTATTTAGTACTTAGATTTGGGTACTCGCCGATACCGAGTACCGATACGAGTACTTCTCTGTGTCAGAAGACCCTCGTTAACAGCCAGCTGGAGGGTGTGAGCGACACACGGCAGGCTGGGGAGTCCCACATACGAGGCCGGGGCCGTGCCCAAAGTGCCACCAGGTGGACTGTCCTTAACGCGCCCTAACCGCATCGTGCCTCTGGGGCGGGGCTCAGCCCACGTAAAAGGCGCCAGGGGTCTGTGGTGATGTCTGCAACCCACCCGACCCGCCTTGAATCACGGATCAAGGAGTCTAACGCACGCGCGAGTTGGGCGGTGCGAGCAAAACCCCATGGCGCAATGAAAGTGAGGGCCGGTGAGCGACACCTAAGGTGGGATCCCGGCCCCGCGAGGTCGGGCGCACCACTAGCCCGTCTCGCCCGCACCGTCAGGGAGGTGGAGTGTGAGCGCTTGAGATAGGACCCGAAAGATGGTGACGAGAGGTTAATGTCACGCTGCTGTAAAGTGGTATCGGTGTCGTTGTATCGGAGCCGCTTTGCGAGTACGAGTACATGACAGTATCGGACCCGATACCCGATACTGGCATCGGTATCGGTGCAGCCCTAACACACATTATCATTTGTATTATTCCATCAAAATAAATCCACTTTGAAATCATGGGAGGAAAAAGCTGCTTCTCAAAACTCAGCAAACACGGACTGCTAACAGCTAATTCGGCATACTTTAAATGGTGCCAATTGGAATTATACTTTCTGTTTACATCTCACACAGCATCATGGGAACTGTAGTTCCATAGCAGCAGTTGCTCTCCAACCCCTCGTTGTCGACATGGAGGTAACTATTTTATCTGTCGGTAGTCAAATCCACAACAATGCATCATATAAGTTGAGGAGACCGAGGTTCCCAGATAATATGAGATAATTGTATCTATCTGACTCCTGGGAGACACGCTGGGGGAAACTTAATGAGGATAATGTCTTAAGTGCGGCCACAATGTTCCATCAACACAAGAACAAAGAGGATCTTTCACAGTGGTAACACACACAGGCCGCTGCAGGCCATTCTTTGGAGATGAAACACGTGTTTATTTGCTGTCAAATATTTCTCCAACAACAACGACCTCGAGCCTTACCAGTAAATCATCAAGATAATTGTGTCTTCCCCCTTACCAGTAAACCAGTAGAACATCAACGTAACAAGACAACAGAGCTGCAGTTCGGACTATTGTTGAGCCAAATGTTCTGATTTCACCCCCAGAGAGGTTCAGTTTGTGCATGGGCTGGCGAGCGTGGACGCACTTAAGAATCTGAACACTGGACTGTTGGAGTTTGTGTGATTCTTCTGTGTATTTGGATGTGATTATTAGTGATGAGGTTTGACAGGAGAGTTCCTGACGGGACCTGAAAGTTGTTTGGCGTTTGAAAAGAATATTGAGGGGTTATTAGCGTTCATTCGATTGGCCAATAATGCTCCATCAGCGCTGTCGGTAGAATGAAACAGAGAAAGAAAAAATAGGGCAATAATTCAAAAACCTTTTCCCTAAATTGTCATTTCTAAACCTTCTGTGTTGTGTTGAAAAACCGCTTTCCTCAGATATTCTAAACAGGTTTAAGCTTTCCAGCTCTGCACTGTGTTGTCATCACCATCCCTAAATGCTCCACATGGTGCTTTTATTTTGAAGGAGGAGGATCAGAGGGGGAGGCGCAGCAGCTGGATCAGATTCATCAATATGCATGAGCTTTTTGGTTTTGCTCTCGCTATGTGCACATAATACAAACAAAAGCAAGAGCGGAAACAAACCACAATACGACCACAAACTGCAGCCAGACGGTACACAGTTACCTGCTGTTAGGAGGATGTTTGTCTCTCTGGACACTGATCAGCCCCAGTGGTTATGTTTGGAGGAAATACAGCCTTTTAAATGACAGTAGAGTAGATAACACACAGGTTGGGATTCAAACTCAACCAGCTGAGCCACCAGAACATCCAGATGTTTAGTTGAACAACAACATAGACTAACTGTTGTATATTTTTTACATTTATTGCATCCATTCAGAAATTCAACATTAACCGCGTGCTAAAATGTTATCTGCCACATTTCACATCAATTACCACGTTTTTACCACGTTAACATTGTTAACCGCAACCGATTCAAAATGTTAACCATGTGTTACAACGTTAACCGCAACAGTTTCTCAACATTAATCCCGTGTTACAACGTTAACTGCAACCGTTTCACAACTTTAACCACGATTTATGTTAATCGCAACCGTTTCTCAACGTTAATCACGTTTTTCAACGATAACTGCAACCGTTTGTCAACATTAATCCCTCGTTACAATGTTAACTGCAACTGTTTCTCAACATTAATCCTGTTACAACGTTAACTGCAACCGTTTCACAACTTTAACCACGAGTTACGTTAATCGCAACCGTTTCTCAACGTTAACCACATGTTACAACGTTAACCGCAACCGATTCAAAATGTAAACCACGTGTTACAACGTTAATTGCAACCGTTTCACAACTTTAACCATGAGTTACGTTAACCGTAACTGTTTCTCCACATTAACCACATATTACAAGGTTAACCGCGAACATTTCACAACGTTAACCACCACGTTTCTCATCATTTACCACGTGTTACAATGTTATCCGCATGTTACAATGCTAACCGCAACCGTTTCACAATGTTAACCACGTGTTACCGTCACCAACCACCGTCATTATAGTGATGCCAGAGGTTTCAGCCCAAGTGGCAAACTATGACGAGTAGGGATGACATCACGTTGATCTTGATGATACTGATTAGTCTCTCAATGTGTAGTGTTACAGTTATTTATTAGACTTATTGGTCAATCAAGGCACTCTACGGTCTGTTATTGTGATGTGAACGCATCACAATGTGAAGTAAAACCATAATACAACATATCTGGAACACATTTAAGTAACCTCCCTGACTGACGGGGGCAGCGGTGTTCGCTTCCAGCTACGATGACCGCTGTGTGTTTAATATTACTGTAATCTTAATAAATCATAGGAGTAAATCAGTGGTGCAGCCATCACTACTTCTGTTTCTAAATGCTACGATCTCTCTCTCTCTTTCTCTCTCTCTCTCTCTGACATTTCCATGAACCAGCTCTTGATGTTCCTCAGATGAACAGAGGACAGGACGAGAGGAAGGATGAAAGACGGGTTGGGAAAAGAAACAATAGAAATCTGCCGCACAGATGTATCTTTCTCTTTCTGTTTCTCCTGTTTCCCAATACTCATGTTGAAACTGGGGGAATCTCTCCGGTGTGAGTATATCAGACGAGGACGCTCCGATGTGTCCGAGCTAGCCAACGTGGTGATTTCATATCCGTTTAACACACATAGGTCGTGACATTCGATGGAAATTCAGCCGAAAGAAACACCCACACATGTATTGTATTTATGGTGTGACGTCATTGGCGGTAAAGGCATGTTGACACTGATGACTTTGCGTAAGTGTGTGAATGTTTTATACCAATGCAATCAGCTGCTACCGAACACTGTGCGTGGGTTTAAGATGGGAAATTACTGTGTTGTTGCGACACTTTCAGTAACCTGTAACAAACCTGTTGAACTTAAAATGGGCTGAAGAAGAGAGCTGTAGAGAAAACAGGATCTACTGAGGGCAACTGAAGTGGTATGAAGGTAGAGAGAGAGGGAAGGAATTAAGTTGGTATCAAGGCGAAGGAACAAAATATTACAACCCGTTCTCCCTCCCAACTCGTCAAATACCGACGCTTGGTCAGTGCCCCTCGCCGTCTGAAACCGACACAACCTTTAGCGTCTGTATGAGACGCACCGGGCTTTCAACTAACTCCAATGTAAACCCATCCACGTCATTATTAGATGGTCAGAGCAACTGACGTAGCGTAAAGAGAAAGACAGTCCCCTAAAGGAGAAGATGGCGGTAGATGGATGGGTCAAACAAATACAGACTTTCACCCAGGAGGCCGCTGTTTGTGTCCCGTGTGAATCCAAGTCAACTTTGAGATGTTTTAGTTTTTTTACGTAACTTCCATGCTTAACTAACGCCACAAACATCGTTTACATAACACACATTCTTATTTTAATCCAAACCGCATAGTTTTGTTGCCTAAACCTAACCAAGTAAACCTACTTTGGAAGTTTATTTTGAAAAGACGCTGTATGTACGAGTGGAAAGTGCATGTTTCCTGTCAACAAGGAAGTTTATTTTGAAAATACTTTATGCATGCGTCGAAAATTAAGATGTCGGGATGAAAAAGGAGGAAAACGACGTTTGCCTCGATCCCCGGTAAAACGAGTACCGTCACATTTTCAGAATTTTGGCACTGACTTGGTATCCAAGTATTGGTTCTTGTGACATCATTAGTGATGGTTATCATTGCAGAAATGGAGGGTTTTTAGGTTTTAACATCTTTCTATTCCAAAATTGTTGAGGGTAATACCCTACTGTAAAACATTATACCAGTGTTTCTCACCGTTCTGAAGGTAAGACAAGGACTTTAAGGGTGGAATAAAGGACAGAGATTAAATTAGAGCGTTTGTGTGGAGTAAAGAGGGCAGAGACGGTGGAGCAGGATGGAGGAAAATGGAGCCTCATTGAAGAAAAACCGCAGCATGACTCAGGAAAAAGACACTTCCATACAGTCATACACCCCCTGTAGGGAGAACGATGTGTGATGGTCTAAATGCTCTAAACTCAAGCTAATTGGGGCAATTTGTAGTTTTCTGTTTAGATCCCAGACTAACACACATACACAAAGAGGAAGATGGAAATTAGTGGTGTCTAACCTCCTGCTGTTACCTCCGATCTGAACAGGAAAGACATTATATACTGATGATGTGTCTGAGTGAGAGAAAGAAACAGAGACAGCAGGAGACAGACAGACGGAGGTGCTCGAGGTTAGCGGCTACATTAGCCGCTAACACACCAGAATCTACGACTGAACTCTCAGCGGTTGAGCTGCATTGTGGGTAATGTAGGCTCCAGGTTTTGACGGAGGAAGGAAGAAGAATGCGTGGAATAAAAAAAGACGATATTATCTGGTTCTGCTGCATCAATTTGTCCCTTTTTTAACTTTCCATCATTAAAAACTACATATTCAGCCTGTTCTCATTCCCAGCGGATCAAATACCGAAGCTTTGTCACGGCCATTAGCGTTCGGTAGCGCTGCATAAGTTAAAATAGAAGCTTCTTGAATGTGAATACTCCCATTTTTGATTGCCCTCTCCCGATTTATTATTTATTACTTATTATTTAGTCATCTTTATTCTTTAAAAGCCACCAGAATGCAGGAAACAAAGTCTCTGAAACTCAAATGTACTACCTACTACCCACTAGTAGGTGTAGCAGGCCCCTTCTAACCCATAACCATGAGGCGGATAACAGCCCGACGGACAAGCGTCATCATTCCTACATCTGCTAAAGGTATTTCTCACTTGAACCTAAACATATGTCGTTTTTGGGCATTTGGGCAAAACACATTGCCTTCCCTAAACTATTCCTTTGCCCTTGAGTTGCCCTTCAGCAAGGTGTTTAATATTCCCGGTGTTGGTATATCTAACAGCAGAGAACTGTAGTTTGTTCTGGACGGCTCACAGGTGTGAAATATGTCTATAAATCAGAGTGATGAAACGGTGTTTTCCCTGGATAAAAACATTTGCTAAATACCTTTCTTTTTTTGGGGGTAGGGGTGTGGGATGGTTTGTTTAACCACCCTTAATCGTACCCTTGAAGCTATTAAAGCGGAACATTAAGGGAAAGTGAAGTTCAGCCAGATCTAAAGTTGAAAGGTTAAGGGGTTTTAACAAGTATTTTTTCCTAATGACTTACCAAGATTCCTCACAGGATGTCCAAAAAGGTCCTCTCTGAGAATTTGGCAGCTGCCCGGCGTTAACATTTGTTAGCGATGCTTAGTCCGGGCCAACGGGGAACAAAACCAATTCTCTCAAAATTACATGCAAGCCGTTCCACTCAGCTCCTTAAGCTGTAGCAAGATTTTTAAGAGTAAGACTAAGTAACAGAGCAGTTTGGACGGATTCGTGTTTCATTTTAACAGAAACGGTATGTCCCCTTGATAGTTTAGAGAGGGCTGCTGCCAGGTTCTCAAAGACTACGACGCGGGAATGAAAAACCCATTTTTGGATAAGTTCAAAGTATGTTAGAGAAAGCTTCCTCAAGTTCTGACCTCGAACTTTTTTAACGACATGGGAAACCAGCGTGAGAATGTGCTCTCGGAGAGACGGACAGGTCACATGTTGAGGTTCAAAATGTGATCTTCATGGTGATAAAATTTCATCTGAAGATCACGAGGAAAAGATGCACAAGCGTCATCCAGGATTTCATGGCTGAAACATCTTGAGATTGAACTGATCCGGCGGGGCTGCTGATTACAATATTACAACATGTCTACGCGTTCATTGAAACTTTATGTTGCAATGCTTTTATCAACACGGAGAGTCGAAAGCACAGAGCTGTTTCACTTCCTGAAGCTCTTTATGAATCAAAGACCTACTCGGAAATACTAATGGTGGTAGATTTTAGAGGTCAAGGTTACTGTGACCTCACAAAACACGTTTCTGGCCATACCAAAGATCATACCAAGGATTTACAGTGTATGCTAATTATGACAATTTCATAAAAATGACTAACAGGATAAAATGATGAAGTGATGAGATTTTGGACAGACGTGGATGTAAACTCTATAATATATAAAATGAAATGAAGTAGGAGAGCAGACACAGATGGAAGCTGTAACAGCGAGTCAAACCAAAGTATATTTCAGATCTCCCAACATGTCCTTCCCCAAAACTTCCTGTCTGGCTTCAAATGAACAGTATCGAGTCCCAAACCACCTACTGGGAGTGCCAGCGCCGCCCGGATCATGTTCTGAGCTTGTTTAGCTTCAGTTAACGTGGTTGGACAAAACGTCTCCGGCGACAGATCTCTTGTTTAGTGTCCCACAAACAAACCAAATAAACAACGTGGCAGAGGGGAAGTAAACCGCTGTCTGTCCTCTCGCTCGTCTGGATGAAGAGACAAAAAGGGAAACGGTGTCGGCATCTGGTTGTTGTGTCTCGCTCGTTTGACCGAACATGAAACGTCTGCTTTGGTTTTGTATTTACTCTTTGAATGGGTTTTTGAGGGCTGGAACTCGCCCTACCTGTCAAGAACCGTAAACCTTCAGATGACACGAGGTTTAACTACGACAGCAGAGGCAGAAATATGACGTGTGTGTTCGGTGTGCAGTCGCAGATGCAGAGAGATGCAACTCCAGTCATGTTTGCTGCAGGATACAGAGAAAGGATATCTGATATTATATTGAGCATCCTGTAAATATGATATTTAGGGCTGCAACAAATGACTTTTTTTCTGGATTAATGGATTAGTTGTTTGATCTATAAAATGTTAGAAAATGGAGAAAAATGTTGCCCAGTGTTTCCTGAAACCCGAGATAACGTCCTCAAATGTCTTGTTTTGTCCACAACTCAGTTTACTGTCACAGAGGAGGAAAGAAACCAGACAAAAATCACATTTAAGAAGCTTTTATTTGACTTGTGCAGCCCTAGCGGACGCCTAATGGCTATGACAAAGCCTTGGCATTTAACACCCTGGGAGTGAGAACGGGCTGAAAACAACTACTCGATTAATCGTGATAATAATCGACATTGAAAATAATAGTGAGTCGCAAGCCTTCTCCAAAACCGCCATCTACGGAACAACCCGTTAAAATGATGAGCCGTCAGCTTCATTGATGGCAGTGTGAACATCCCATTTCTCCCAGTGTGCTTTGCAGCTGATGCGTGGCCGTCTATGGTCACACATCAGTTCTTTAGGGGGATCAAACTCCTTCCATTAAAAGGTGGTTTCACCAAACATCGCCTCGAACTCTGCAACTACCCCTCTCTGGTTTCTGGGATATGCCGACGGCGAGGGAAAAAAGGGCGGCTTACGAGTGTATGAACCTCTCCCTGACCACCCCCCGCCTCCCCTTTTCCCCTAAAACACACATTTTCTGTTCTCCGCCATTATACAAAGCCCCGGATTGGCCCAAGATCGGCATTTTTCTCGGCCAATGAACTAGCCTCAGAAATGCGTATAAAACTCACATCAGCGTGAACGACTGGCTGACGGGATTCTCCGCAGCGCTCTGCAAAAACCAGTGTTCAAAAGGGTTTTCACCTTTCTTATCCCCCTTTTCACTCCTCCCCTCCACTCCTCTATACCTTTCCTCATTCTCCTCTCCACTCTCGGACTCTTTATCCCCCCCACTTCATCTTCTGTTTCATAATTCAGGCCAGTCTGTCATCGACCCATCCATGTGACTCTCCTTTAATACCCTCATCCCTCTTTTTCTTGATCTCCCAACGTTTGCTTTCCAGCCGACGATTCCCTTTTAACAGCGAGCCAGTGGCCTTTCACAATCTGTTTCACAGAGACGATAGAGAGACCCCGAGACGAGCCCAGAGAGAGAGAGAGAGAGAGAGAGAGAGAGAGAGATTTAAAAGTCTGAAAGGAAAGATTGAAAGATACTAGACAGATATGGAGAGGAACAGATGATGCAAAGTGAGAGAAGCTGGAGTGTGAAAAGGGGAGATGTGGCTCCATTTTAGACAATGGTGGGAAGAGAGTTTCATGTATTCTACTTGAGTTGTTTCCATTTCATGCTACTTTAGTCCACTACATGTTGGTTGTAGCTCCAGAAACCCTCACAGGTACTGCATTTAGCATAAAACAATATGCTCCAATCATAACATGGCAAACTGCAGCCCAACAGGCAACAACAGCTGTCAGTGTGTACTGGGTACTCATAGAACCCATTTACATTCACACATCTGGAGGTCAGAGGTCAAGGGACCCCTTTGAAAATGGCCATGACAGTTTAGGATGACATGGTTGGTACCGATGGATTGGTATCTTCATTCCAGCTTTAAAACTGCATTAAAGAAATGAGCGACGATCGAACAGATTTGCAACAAAATTGACAGCCCTTCTAATAATATACTGAATTAGAGCCCAACCAACAAACGTGCCAGTCAGTATTATTAGCTGATCACAAATATCTCAATATTGGTGTGTTTGTAGGTAGGAAAGTAACAAAAAAAAAACGTAATACAGAAATGCAAAAGATATATTTGAGGTTCTTTAAAAACTGTTTTGCCATAATTAATTATAATAATCAACACATTTATTTGTCGACTGTCAAATGTCCTGCTATAGTACAGGACATATGTTGGTCCTTATAAAACAATGTTAGCTTTTGTTATGTCTTTGGTAACAAATTAATATTGGCCGATGTATGTATAATATCAATATCTGCATGGGCCTCAAACATACAGTATTTGTCAGGCTCTATAGTAATACACCATAGTGAAAGGGGCCATTCTGCATAATACTTAAAAGATAAGGTTAGTATTAGTCTGTATTTTTGTTATTTTCAACAAACTTCCCTACCATGTAGCTCCACGCCCATTGGTTCCTACTGAAGACGTCTTAAAATACATCATTTCATTTTTAAAAAAGACTCAGGAACTACCCAAAACAGCTGGCTGCTGTAGTTTTTATCAAACGTTACTCAAACAGGAGTAAATAGTGTATTTGTTGGGGACTATTTGAAGCTGCGGATTAATCCACATTGGGTGCTCCAGTGAGTATTAGTGGCAGCAGGACGGTGTGTTTGGGACTGAGTCAAAATAAACTACAGTGTGTGAGTTCACGGTGTTACAGTGAGGCTTATTGATGTGTTTTTTTATAGTTTTTGGACAACAATGGAGCTCTATGGCACAGAGGACAAAGATATTATCAGGCTTTGATATACACACAATACGTTTTGATAAATTCAGTGTTGGGATTTGTTGACAAGAAGAAACTGTAAAATATTGCTGGACGTATCACTTAAATTACCCTTAAGTACATTTTGAAGGCAGCACATTAACTTGAAAGTGAGTCTTTTTACATTGTTAAAGATTTGAGCACCTCTTCCATCGCATAAAAAGAACATAGTTTACAAATGTTTGGAAAGAGACTGAATTTGGAGATAAATATAAAAGAGAAAGAAATGAAAGACAGACATGTATTAGCACATTGTTACTGCAGAGGCCAGTCAGTCTGGGAACCCGTAATAACCCTTCAACACTAATGACAAAACCACGCATACACCCTCTGGCTGTCTCTCATTCACCCATGTATCTCTCTCTCTCTCTATCAGTTTCTCTGTAGATATTTTTCTGTGGTCTTCTTCCTCCTCTTATAGACACACGTACGTACGTACACCCAGTGTTGCTATGTTGATGGTAAAACCATTCACTATCAGGGTTACTGGGAGGGGAAAAAGTAATTCCCTCTGACAGCCCCGTTAAGAGAAGAAATACCTCCACTACTAAAACTGGACTTAGGTTTCACTCGTGACACCAAACCAGACTACGTTTGATTTTCTGGGTTATTTCAAGGGCAATCTGAAGCGCCAAATCGCTGTAAAAATCAGTCAGCGAGACAGCGACGCACGATTGGTGTTTATCGTGTTTGGGGCGCTGTTTTTAAGAGTTTATTCGCCAAGTCTTTAGCCTTGTATTTCTCCGTTAGCATGAAATCTATATTATACTGGTTGTTTTCACTCTGGCTTTTGGGCTGCGTATAAATCGCGGATGAAGAGTGGACCACCAGCTCTGTGTTGAAAATACGGTGGACTGAAGTCAGACCAGGAGAGTAAATCAGGGGCAAGTGGACTTCAAATATTCATTAGCCGCCTTTATAATTCATCAAGCCAGAGTTCTTTTAGAAAATAAAGCACTAAATTAGATTTCTGGTGTGGCTTTCCAACCTTTGTTGCATGCATGCAGGTATTCTAAACCAGAGAAAGGCATGTTTGTAGAAGCATTAGGGATTTAGAGTCGCTTTAGGTTTCTTATTCAAGGACATTTACGCAATGTTCAGACAGGGAGCTCCAGTCCAGCTTTTCTTTGCCAACAAGAGGAGGAACTTTTTTTATGAAGTCTGCAAGAAAAAACACCCAGAATCCAATCCTCTCAGATCAGATTTATACCACATTTATGGCTCGACTGAAATGCGATTCAGATTATGAAAATGCAGCTCAGATTGCATTCTAGCATTTTTATTTTTTTTGTCACTACCCACAACTTGTCTACATTGGACTAGTTCCAGTTTTTTAGGCCTTCGTCTGACCGTATAGATATGATTTCATTTTGACAGCATATCAGCTCATGCTTCACTTTTACACAACCGTTACCCAAAGTGTCTTTAAAGGCTTCAACTTTATTATTTTTTCCACTTATGCGCTTAAATACATGATTGTGAGTTGGACTGCAACCTCTGTCTGAATTCTTGTGTGCACAGCAGACATCTATTGCAGACCACAAGACAAATAATCAAACTCCCATTTGTAATTTAAAACAACGTCTATTGACTTTTTGGCCACTTGGGGGCACCAGAAGAAGCTGTAAACACAACACTGACATATTATCACCTTTGGTGAACATTAACACATTTACAAAACAAGCAGATCCAGAACAACGTTGGCATTTGTTGGAGTCGTGTTTCTGACAATATTTACTGTCCTTTTAGCTCCGTTTTTGGTCTCCACCAACTCCAGAGGCCAATATCTGGTTCTTTAGCTGCTAAATGTTTCACTGTGTGAAGCAACAAAACTGTTAACCACTGCAGTTATGTTAAGGTAACAAAACTTCTAGGTTTAGGGGGAACATCATGGTTGGGCTTAAAATAAGTACGTCAACTAAGTACAATACGTATGGAAACAACGTAACATAAGAACAAAAAACAGGTCACTAAAAACATCACTAAAAAACACGTCAAAAACAGAGCTAAAAAAACACGTCACTAAAAAAACATGTCACTAAAAAAACACGTCACAAACGTCACTAAAAAACACGTCACAAACGTCACTAAAAAACACGTCACTAAAAAACACGTCACAAACGTCACTAAAAAAACACGTCACAAATGTTACTAAAAAACACGTCACAATAAAACACGCCACAAACGTCACTAAAAAACACGTCACAATAAAACACGCCACAAACGTCACTAAAAAACACGTCACAAACGTCACTAAAAAAACACGTCACTAAAAAAACACGTCACAAACGTCACTAAAAAACACGTCACAATAAAACACGTCACAAACGTAACTTACAAAACAAAACACCTAGAACACATTAAAATGACATGGTTGTATTGAAAATATGAATATGTGGTATATATGGTAGAAAAGTGAGTCTTGTGCGGAGGAATCCTCCGTTATGTTCCAGGTATTAATAAACAGTAATATGAAGGTCACGGATCATCAAAACTGGGCCAGTCTGGTCGGAAAACAGTAGATTTAGAGATTTAGTACGACAGGAAAATAAATTCCCCCGTGATCACGAACGAGCTCGAAAACAGTAGTTCATAGAACCACCTTTCCATCCGAGACAGCAGCCTTTGATATTTTTTCATTTTCTTCCATGAAAAAGAGATCACAGCGTTGGAAAGGTGTGCTGAAATGATCCTAATAATATTTTTATTGATCGTTTAACAGCGCACGCCAGAGCTCAGCGATAGACCTGCGCCGCTTCATCCAACTTCCAAGGGTTTGATATTAAAGATTTTTCCGCCTTGAACCTGAAACAGCCGACATCTGTGAAATTAATAGGGCTAATATCTGTAGTATCTCTAAGTAAAATGAAAAACATATTAAAATGATGTTACAGATTTCGGTGCTTGGGCTCGGAGCAGAAGAGCGATACGTTTTTTAAATGGAGCCAGTGACATTGTCGTTAAGAGTTTTATATCTCACGCGAGGTCCGGGCCATCGTTTGTGGCAGCTTCCAGGGTTTTGATATAAAATACAAAGAAACCAGAGCCACCACATCTGCTCGAGACATAGAGATTCAACAGATTCTTTTCCATTTCCACTTCAAGTACTCCGTGTCTCATCCAGAGACACTTACAGGGGAATTCGGAAACTTGGTCACGGGCACCTGGATGATGGAGGAGGACGCAGGAATCACACCTCTGACCTCTCCATTGTGGGAAACATTACGAGGGATACAATAACATTTTATTTTGGTCTGAAATCAGTGCTTTCACTGCAGTTTATACGTGATACACACTGCTGTCTCAGCTTAATGCTCTTCTAGCTTAGACAGTAGTTTTATTTAGTTAACAGTTGAAAATTTCAAAGTTAAAACTTTGAGATTTATAGCAGATAAACTGCAGCAGCTGATGATGTCATGTCTACTGGAAAGTGTAATAAAATGGTCTATAGACCCTTTTTTATAGCCAACATCATGATTATGTCACGGTGTTAGCTGGAGGCAAAACAAAGAAAAGACTGGAGGCTAACACGAGCAGTGGGCTGAAGTTACACATCCAAAATGTCATCTTGCCGTGTTGTTGGGTGCCAGAATTGATATCGCAAACATACGAGCTGACAAACTGTGATTCGAGGCTCTAGCGAGCTACAATATCGGCAAAGCGTTTCAGAGATGGAGAAAAAAACGTTGCTAATAGTTTCGCTTCTGCTTAGTGCCTCCTTTGTAATTCTATACAAGCAGCAGGATTCTGGGTACCATTTCACTTCTCCAGACATTATTATGTCTCCCCTCTTTGTATTTAATCTCAGATTTGGCTCACGGTGCAGCCAGTTGGACTGTTATCAGGCCATTAAATGGACGTTATCAGTGATTATAAGCCTCATAGATGTGGGTCAGAAGGGGCCTGATAAATCCACTAGTAGGTTTGATCGTCGATTCACATGGGCAATCACCAAAATAAGGAATAAAAGAAAACGACAACACCCTCTAGCGACCGTAGTTATAAACAGCGCAGTAGTGTAGACAGCATGAAACTCCAAATGCGATGGAGGTCGGGGGCGATGGATGGGACATAAAACACAGTACTTTAACCCAGGAGACGGGTTTGCAACATGTGTGAAACCTTAAGTTTCACTTTCACTTTTCAAACGTAGTTATTTCAAGCCAAAACATGACCTTTTTCCCTAAAAAAAAAGTGGTTTTGTTGCCTAAACCTAAACAAAGCTGTTTGGTTTGCATTCAAATGTAAAATTCAGTATTACAATGTGTTGCTTTTAAGTTTCGGTTTCACTTTTACAACGCTCCCTGATGTCATCGCCCTAAAAATAATTACAAATCTCTCAAACGAAATCTGAATTAAGTGATACAGTTTATTAAATGAGTTAGTTTTTTATTTTTATTTTACTTTCTTTAATGAAAAAAAGTAGCTTCGTCAACCATAAATAAAGTGATGACGTCTTGTATATGTATAATTTATTATAAGTGTTAGAGCTGAAATACATTTTTTGTTATTGTGGTTAAAAAAATGTAATGTATGGTGCTGTTAGATTACTGCAAATATGTTTTTGACTGCAGTGAAAATGTTGTTTTTGAAAGGCTAAACGCCAACAAATATGGATTGAAGCAGAGTATTTTGTTAGTTTTTGCTACCAAGTATCAAAAATATATCTTTTAAAATAGTTTTATATCCAGACTTTTGTATAATTATACATTAAGTGTGTTAATATGATTTTAGTTATACATGAGCAAATCAAACGTTGACAACCTCAGAGCACCTGGCGCACCCCCCTGTGATCTTTGGCGCCCCCCTAAGGGAAGGCCGGGACCCCAGGTTGGGAACCACTCCTTTAACCTCGTCCCAGAGCTGCTGCTGCTGCGACCGGCTCCTTGTTTTCTCGAGCTCAGAGGAAGCGACAGAGTGATTTTCCATGGCATCGCACGGCGGCGCGGCGGCAGCCACTGGATTTGGCCCGCGGGTCTGCTCTGTGACGGTAAAGCCATGGGAACAGAACTGTAAAACACTGGCCTGGACACACTACTGACAACACACACTGCTATTAAAAAAGACCTTACAGGTATGTGTGTGTGTGTGTGTGTGTGTGTGTGTGTGTGTGTGTGTGTGTGTGTGTGTGTGTGTCGACACTGAGAGAGACAGAGCGGTAGAGGAAAATAAAGGAAATGAAAGAGGTGGAAATATACAGAAGAGAGAGATTAAGAAAGTGTGTGTTGGTGTGTGTGTGGCTGTAAAACCCTATACAAGGTGCCAACGGCTGTGACCTTTGACCTGTTTTGAATGTTGCTGTATGTTGGAATGTGTATTAGCAGGATTTGGTGTTCCGGTACCCCTGAGGGTGTGCAATGTGTGTGTGTGTGTGTGTGTGACCTCAGACATGTGTTCGTGTTAACTGGCACCATTAAGCCTTGAGGGGATCATTAGTGGGCTCTGGGAGCTGCCTTTACTGTACATGGTAGGGGACCTTTTACACACCAAAACACACATGAATGGACTTAAACGAACATTTGCTTCTCTTCGTCTGCATGAAAATGTTAATGCTAAATGCCTGAAATATAAACGTACATGCATACTGTAACAGATGTGGAGACTCCGCCTGAGCGTTTCACCATGTAAAGCCAATTTACAGTACAAAAGGTCCAAATTTAACAACCATAAGAAGCTATAAATATGCTACAACAGTGATTGTTCAGATTTATACAGCAAGTAACTATCAGCCCTGCAGCCTGGTTGGTCAAAAACAACCAACTATCCCCTTAAAGGTTGGCAAGCTGAGCGCTTCAATACAGAACTGGTTATCTCTGCTATTCTAAACCTAGTGGGGATTATGTGCTCCGTCTGCGTGCATCTGTCTGTCTGTCCGCAGCTAATTTTGCTGAACCCAACTGAACAGTCTTCCTAACATTGTATTTTTAAAAAATCACAATATATCGCGTTGCTTACAGTATCGCAATATATTGAATCGTGACCCCTGTATCGTAATTTTAGTATCTTTCATCTCATTGATTCCATTTTCAGGCCTACAAATGTATCAATTAACTTTTATAAACCCCATTTCAAGCAGGATAGATCTCATCTGTCCAACATCAAACGGAAGGTAGGGAAAGTTAGCATGTAGCCGCTAAATATAGAGCCACATAAGTTTCACAGTTGGTTGGTGGAGATCAAAACAGAGCTAAAAGAAGAGTGAAAATTGGACAGAAACATGACTCAAAATGAAAGTCGCCCTGTGTCTGCTGGACGTGTAAATAGGAAATTGATCAATACGTTTGCTTCTACGACTTGCCCTGCAAAGTGGCCAAAAATAAAATCAATTAATGCAGCTTTAAAGTTTTCTTCAGTTTAGTTAGACTTTGATCTTGGCTCATCCAGTCATCTGCAAATTAATATTGTCTTCGACAATGCATCAAACTCCAGCTACCACCCGTTGAAGACATTGAGCAGAGCAACGTACCTTCATACAACGGTTGATATGATATCTTAAAACAAGCTATTCCTCATTTCTTTTGTGCGTTTTCTTACGAATGTCCAGCAATGCGTGTCAATTTCCGCTCATTACATGCACACAGTCATTTCAAAATAAACGTCCATCTTCACAGACAACAACTTGGTTGGATAATATCGTGTTTCGCGTTAAAATAACTACAAAAGTGGCGTAACTGGAATGGAAGTTACAAATAAATCAACGTTGACTTCTGGTCTTCTGGGTGAAAGTCTGGTGTTTTTAGACGTACCCATCCACCACTGACCTCCTCACTATACAACATTTGAAGTCTTTATACTTCCTTATTCACGATTACGTGGATTACATATAAATTGCTTTTGTGGGATGTATACGAAGGTAAGGTATAGTAGCTACGAACGGTGTACGAGAACAGCTGGAGCAGGGTGAACTTTGTGGGCCGGCTTTACGAGGCAGGTCGAGGTAAAGTGTATTCACCTAAATCTAAAGAACAGCTGAGAAAACGGTCCAGACGATCTTTTGTTTCTCGACTCGTTTGGAAGATTTCAGGAGGAAATCAACGAGCACAACGACAGGAGGCGACGAGAGAAGCACTGAGAAGAGGAAGATGGACTGAGGATGAGTGTTGTGAGAGACAGAGGAGCATGATGGGAGGAATAAAAGAAAGGAGGAAGAGGTGGAGGAGGAGGAGGGGGTTAAACACGCTTACACACAGAGCCTCCTTTTGGGCATTTTAAGTGGTCTCTTTGTCCTCCTTCATGGTTCCCTTCCCTCCGTCCTTTCTTTCGCCCTTTTAACAGTAACCAGAGAGGCCAAGAGCAACGCTGGGAGAAAGAGAGGGAGATAGAGAGAGATAGGAGGAGACAGAGGAGAGAGAGAGAGAGAGGGAGGCTTAAAGAGGGCTGGTTAGGAGATAAAAACTGTCTCCTCGCTGTAAGAGAATCCCTTCTTCTTTTTGCTCCTCTTTTTTCTAGATAAGGCAAAGAGCAGGTTTATCTCTTGATGCTCAATTGAGGCTGGAGACGAGTTTCTCAGACCCCTGACGCCTATCATCCCCTCTTCTTCTGCTCGGTTTTCCGCCCATCCATTCATTCACAGTTTCACAAGACGAGGTCAGTCGGGCTCTTTCGGCCTGGCGTTCACACTCTCACACACACACACACACACCGGGTCGTCCCTCAGGTAGCGCTGTGTGTATGGGAAACAGACTGCTCAGGGTTCAGCGGGAGGTTGGCCCGCCTGATGCAACACGGACAAGAGCGAGAGAAGAAAGAAAGAAAGAAAGAAAAAAAACAAGAGAAAGGAAGAAAAATGAAAAAAGAGGAAATGTCGAAACTCCCCGGGCGGCGCTCATCCCCGAGCGTTCACCGGGAGAATCTGAAGATGTGTGAATTTTTCCCTCTCCCGTTCTCTCCCCGCTGATTTCTATTTTTCATTTACTCCGCTGTTCGTTTTCCAAACGCTTTTCTGGCTCCGGCTTCGCTTCTTTCACTTCATTCATTTTTAACTGAAACTTCTCCTCTCATTTGTTGTCTTGATGTTTTTATTCTTTGTGGGTTTTATATCTGATACATGTATTAATCATTTGACATCATTAAGCTCTCTCTTATCTTTGTTTTATGTAGTTAAATCAATTTATCATGAGTGTTAGTACAATTCCATTTATTCTGTTATCACTATTTATGTTGACTCTTTAGTTTAGATTCCTCTCTATTAATATCACTTATTACACGGCGCTGTTGAATACTCGATTCTGATTGGTTAATCACGCTGTTCTACGGTCTTCTATTTCTGTATAACAGACTGTTGCTACGTAAAGCAGACCGTTGCTATGTATAACAGACCGTTGTTACGTATAACAGACCGTTGCTATATATAGCAGACCTTTGCTACATATAACAGACCGTTAATATGTATAACAGACCGTTGCTATGTATAACAGACCGTTGCTATGTATAACAGACCGTTGTTACGTATAACAGACCGTTGCTATATATAGCAGACCGTTGTTACGTATAACAGACCGTTAATATGTATAACAGACCGTTGCTATGTATAACAGACCGTTGCTACGTATAACAGACCGTTAATATGTATAGCAGACCATTGCTACGTATAACAGACCGTTAATATGTATAGCAGACCGTTGCTATGTATAACAGACCGTTAATATGTATGTATGTATGTTTCAGAAGGTCTCATTTTTTAGGTCAAGTTACAACCTGTTCACAGATTGGCAATAAAAAGGATTAAAACATGTTTATACGTGTAAAAACGTACATGCTGTTCCTCTAAACAGGAATTAAAATGCAAGTATATAATGTATATAGTATATAAACATAGAATTGATTTGTTGCCGATATCCGATCCAGCTATTTGAGTCAGTATCGGCCTGATGTCCGATCCGGTATCGGTACATCCCTAATGAAATTTAAGGTTTTTTAAGGGAACCCCGTCTACAAGCTAAACATATGGTGCCAAAATTGCCATTCTGGAAATTGCTATATTAAATTCTTGACATTATAATATTTTGAGATTACAATAGAAAAGATGATCAAAAGGCAGAATGAGAGTAAAAGACATTCAAATGTCTCAGTATCACTCTAATATAACATCATTGATTCACGCACCGATTGGTTCTCATGGATTTCTACTGCCACCTTTCCCTCTGCCCTCTCTTTCTCCTCTCCGTCACCACCCTGTCCTCCTCTTCACCTTCCTCTCCTACAGTAGTGGGAAGCTCCAGGCTGACCCAGACCCCCCCCACCGCTCCCCTCTCGCCTTGCCCCGGTCAGAGCACCTCTCCTGGGACACACCAGGCAGCGAGGTGGGCCTCTCTGGCGGTCTGGACCGGGGGATCTGGTTAGTAAGGAGGAATGTGTCGAGTGTAAATGAACACACACACACACACACACACACACACATACACACAGTTAAAATGCATACCTGCACACACACACACACACACACACACACACACACACACACACACACACACGGTGACACACAACAAACAGTGTCAGTGTTGAAGCAGACAGGCTGATGAAGAGGAGTGACACAGCTCCTCTTGTCTGTCCCTCATCCCCGTCTTTCTCCTCAGCTCATTCACTGAGTCCGTCTCCGGGGAGGACGGAGAGATGGACTTACACTGATAGGACACAAGTGAGGAGGTTTTGTTTACCTCGTGGAGGACGGGAGACAAAGGAGAGAAAGAGGGTGAAGTGGAAGGCGAGGAAAGAAGAGTTTAAGACCTTAGGCAACGTCCATGTATTCTATTGACGGACAATTTGATGAATCATTTGGATACATAAATATTTTAAAATGTTTGTGAACAACTGCATGTATTTCTGGACTATTCTATATGTTTTTGATTTCATTTATTCTAATTTATTCTGTTTTTTATTGTTTTAAATGTCCTTCTGATGCTTTTCTTTGTGTAAAGCTCTTTGAATTGCCTCCGTGCTTGAAATGTGCTTCATAAGTAAAGCTGCTTTGCTTCGACCTTGCCTTGATGTATTTTCAGAAATGATTATTCTTAGTGACTTTTGATGTCCTTTAAACATCTCACTTAGAAACCCTCAGTACAAGTTTACGTTTTTGACTTTTGATGTCCTTTAAACATCTCACTTAGAAACCCTCAGTAAAGAAAGACGAAGAAAGACAGAAAGAAAGAAAGATGGACAAAAAGAAAGACAAACCGAAAGAAAGTACAAGAAAGACTTACAGAAAGAAAGACAGACAGAAAGAAAGATGGATGGAAAGAAAGAAAGATGTCAGAAAAACAGAAAGAAAGATGGATAAAAAGACAGATGACAGAAAGAAAGACGGACAGAGAGAAAGACAAACCGAAAGAAAGACGAAGAAAGACGACAGAAAGATGACAGAAAGAAAGAAAGAAAACAACAGAAAAAAAGAAAGATGGACAGAGAAAGACAAACCGAAAGAAAGAATAAGAAAGACTAACAGAAAGAAAGAAAGACAGACAGAAAGAAAGATGGATGGAAAGAAAGAAAGATGTCAGAAAAACAGAAAGAAAGAAAGATGGATAAAAAGACAGATGACAGAAAGAAAGATGGACAGAGAGAAAGACAAACCGAAAGAAAGACGAAGAAAGACGACAGAAAGATGACAGAAAGAAAGAAAGAAAACAACAGAAAAAAAGAAAGATGGACAGAGAGAAAGACAAACCGAAAGAAAGAATAAGAAAGACTAACAGAAAGAAAGAAAGACAGACAGAAAGAAAGACAGAAAAAAAGAAAGAAAGAAAGGAAGACAACAGAAATAAAGATGAACAGAAAGACAGACAGACTGAAAGATGGAAAGACAGACAGAAGGACAGACGAAGACAGAAAGACAGGAGAACAGACAGACAGACAGAAATAGTCGATGTTATTCTACATCAGATCTCTTGATTAATGCAGTAGTGTGTCTGTGTGTGAATGTGTGTGTCTGTGTGTGTCTGTGTGAATGTGTGTCTGTGTGTGAATGTGTGTGAATGTGTGTGAATGTGTGTCTGTGTGTGAATGTGTGAATGTGTGTGTCTGTGTGTGAATGTGTGAATGTGTGTGTCTGTGTGTGAATGTGTGAATGTGTGAATGTGTGTCTGTGTGTGAATACGTCCTCACAATCAGGTGAGACAGCCTCCGTCCTCTCATTAACTCGTCTACAACCTTCTGCCATTTCCTCCCATTAACCTCCTGTAACAACACGGCGTGTCACCTTCACCGCCGGCCACGCCCCGTTTGATCGATTGCCAACCGCTCAGTGCAAACACTCTGGTGGAGTCCACTGTTTGTGTGAGCAGACACCTGTTCCACATGGCCTTCCTACACCACTCTGTGTGTGTGTGTGTGTATTTATACATATAATGAGTGTGTGTTGGGAGTGATTACGCGGTGGTCTTGGATTCCTCACTGAGGAGTTGTCCGGCTTAACGGTTTGCGGGTGTGAAAAAGAAAAACAAAGAGACGGAAAAAGACAGATGGATGTTAGAAAGAGTAGAGAGACGGAGTAATAACAGTAGTAAAGTGTTTCACACGTCTAGAGCTGCATTAATCACTACATTCATTATGAATTAATGCAGCTTTCTTTATTATTTAGTCTATAAAAGATCAGAAAATAGTGGAGAGGAGCCTCAGCACTAGCAGGGCTGAACACTTTGACAGTTACACATCTCTTATCCTCCCATCACTCCTCCTCTTCCTCCTCCTCTCTATTACAGCAGCACTTGTCAATGCTATCAGCAGTCTGTAATGCCCCATCATTACATCCTGACTCTGTGTCGGCCTTATCAGACTGTAACCCTGTAACGCTGGCTCCACTACAGCTCAGACCTCTCTCTCTCTCTCTCTCTCTCTCTCAGTGTTTCTGTCTGTCCACATGGACGAAGACTATTCAAGATGGGAACTCTTCGTCTTTGAGACGCTGCATCTGGTGTTTAGTTTAACACACTTATCCGGAGTGATTTACAGAGACGTCTGACTGTAGAATAATGCTCATTTTCCAACCATTAAGAGCGGTCTGGACGTCCAAAACATCATTCTGCATCCCCGTCCTATGTCTTTCCATACAGTTTTAACCATAGACTGTATATAAGAAGTGACGTCACTCATTGGTTTGTCGACTAACGTTTTGAAGCGTCCAGTTTGGCATTTTTGGCAGAAAGAGTCAGGTAACAGCCGACTCATGAGAGTGTCTTTTAGTACAACTGAACGATGAACAACACCGTGGTAGTGACG
Source organism: Sebastiscus albofasciatus (assembly GCA_916701655.1). Classification (NCBI taxonomy): domain Eukaryota; kingdom Metazoa; phylum Chordata; class Actinopteri; order Perciformes; family Sebastidae; genus Sebastiscus; species Sebastiscus albofasciatus. The sequence continues at coordinate 9,248 of CAKAOI010030703.1, read as the reverse complement.
CCGTGGTATCTGGAGGACGGAACCTGCCAAAATCAAAAACTAAATGAATAAATAACGACTGTTTAAATAAATAAATAAATATGCCATTAAAAGTATCAAAAATAATATTAAAAATAAATGTAGTCATTAATTAATTGATAAAATGTGACATTTCTATTTTAATTTGCTTTTTTATGTATTTTCCTTTGTATTAATTCCCTTATTTATTTACTCTTCTGCCCACTTATTTATTTATGTATTTATTTTTATGAATTTTTGAATTTATTCATTTATTTTTGCATTATTTATATTATTTTACTGTTTATTTTATATTTATTTTTAATTGTATGTATGTATTTATTTATTTATTTTTAAATGTATATATTTATTTATTTTATATTTATTTTTAATCGCATGAATTTATTTATTTATTTATGCATGATTTTCCCTTAGCATTTCCCCAAACTTATTTATCTCTGTATTATTTCCTTTATACATTTATTCACACATTCTTTTTTTTTTTTTTTACATATCTTCATGCATTTCTGCTTCATTATGCAAATGAAGGGGAGTTTATTTCATATTGTGTCATGCTTCAGTGTTAGCAATCAAACTCAGAGAGAAAGAGCAGAGCAGGTATCGGCTCCTTATTTTGTCTCTTTTAAGGCCACAAGAAATCACCATAATGGTATAAAATAAAGTCATATCTTCTACTGCAATATATCACATCAGGTATACAAATGTCTTAAATGTCCACTCCATGTCTCCCCTCTTTAAACTGAACCAGAGAGCTTCTGGTGGAGTCTGGCCTCCAGCTCCCTCTACTGGACAAACTGGGAACAAAGGTGAGCATCTTCTACAGGTGCTGAGCTCACTTTATGTCTCTCTGTCTGATGCATACAGATCATTCATCACAGAGAGTTAACTCTTCTCATCCAGGTCTCAAACAGTTTGTGTTCTAATTCACCAGAGTGTTTTTTTCTGTGTCTGCAAAGCGGTTTAAATAATGAGCGTTAATGTTTGTGGTAGAGAGAGAGAGCGAGGAGTGAGAGCAAGCAGTGTGTTATTTTTGAGTAATTGTATATTATTAAGATAATTCTCCGTGATTAGAGCGGAGCTGTAAACATTAGAGAGGGAAGGAGAAGCCAGCTACTGTACGGAGAGAGCAAACACACACTCACCAGTCTTATAAAACTAATACACAACAGTGTGGTGTTGACTGATTCATCACTAGGTGTGTGTGTGTGTGTGTGTGTGTTTTAATGTTTTATAGTCCATCTTGAAGCAGATCAACATTGTGCTCTGTATTTACAGGTTTTATTGTGCTAAATCAAGCTGCAGTAAAACACACTGCAGTGACGATCAGAGGTGGAAGAAGTACTCACATCTTGTACTTAATTAAGTAAAAGTGGCAATACCACAGTGTAGAAATACTCTGTTAAAAAGGTAAAAGTCCTGCATTCACATATTAAAGAAAGAGTACAAAAGTATTAGCATTAAAATATACTTAAAGTACCAAAAGTCCTCATTATGCAAAATGGCCCATTTCAGAATAATATATACATTTGGTTTACAATAACTACAGATGTGGTGTTACTTAAGTACGGAAGTTACGTCACCAATAAGTCAACATTTGGGTTAAAATAGCTACGGAAGTTAGGTACTTATGTTATGTCACCAATAAGTCTACATTTAGGTTAAAATATCTACGGAAGTGGCGTTACTTAAGTATGGAAGTTACGTCACCAATAAATCAAATTTGACTTCTGGTTTCACACGGGATATGAACTCCTGGGTAAAGGTCTGGTGTTTCGCTCTTTATACTTCCTGGTTCACGATAATGTGGATTAAATATGAAATGATTTCATGGGATATATGTAAATTACATTACTATGTATTTCATTTGATTAAATCTGACAGTTTAAAACATAAAAATGTCCCAGATTCAGACTACACGATGGCGGTTTGTTGTAACGCCCTCTACAGCAAATCCGGCCCATCTGGCGTCTCAGCGGGTTACAACAAACCATTAAATGTATGTGTATATACCATTTGGTTAAAGAGAGAAGGAAGGAAGGTGTGTTAATGAAAGATGGAAGAAGACATGCACAAACTCGTTAAGACCGACCCTGGTGCTCCTCACACATTGAAACCAGCTGGTACCCACTGCGTGCCCATAGTTACCTACATGTTTAGGGGCCCATAGCTCTAGGGTAGGAGCCTGGTATGTGTGCAGACATGGTATGTGTGCATTTATGTGAGTGAGCTGCGGGGGTAGAGGGCGTCTGGCATGGAGCTCGAGGCCCAGACGAGAGGCCTCTCTGCCAGCCGCGGCAGCGCTGCAGCCCTGCCTCTCTCACGGAGGTCCAGCAGCGCTGCACTGTTTACCAAAACCAGGCCGAAACACAGATGCTGCAAGAAGTTACCGACTACTGTCAAATCAAATGTAATCCTCGACCAAAACACGACACAAAAGAACATTAAAAGCAGGAGTCTTCTGACTAGATGTGGCTTGTTATGTTTCATGCTTTGGATGATTTAGGAAAAATGTCACGCAGGATAAGTTGACAGATATTTTGTCTGCCATGGCACGGAGAGGACGTCCATGGTGATGTTCTCTGGAGGGAAGGCAGACTGCTGGTCTGGTGGGGAGCTGGTGTTTTATGGGAAACAGTGTCTGAGGAGGCGTTGGCGAGGAAACATGATCGCAGAGCGAGAAACACGATTGACAATTCAGCAGAAGTGTCAGAGCTGAGCAAGCGGGGAAATTCGGCCCATGTGTGGACGCTCAACAAGCTTGTCGACGTTGGCAGTCTGGACATTATTAACGGTCGGCGGCTAATCAGATTTCTGTGCTTAATTTCCTCCCCGACCAATGGGATCCACAGCAGTGTCACCAGCTGCACTCCCACGAGTTTATCAATAAATCAAAACAGCAAAGAAGTCTTTCTCAAGTTTAGCGTCTGCCTCAATCTGTTGTATTGTTTTGTAGCCACATTAGCGACGTGGCTCTGAGGATTGATAACGGTACGTCAGTTGGTCCACCACTTTAGTCCAGACTGAAATATCTTGACAGCCATTGGATGGATTGGCACAACATTTGGTACAGCCATTCATGGTTCCCAGAGGATGCATCCTAGTGACTTTTTGTGATGATTTTGAATGTATTTTTATCTAGCATCGCCAGCAGGTTGATATTTTTTGGCATTGAAAGCAAGGAATCTCTGTATGTATGTATGTGTGTGTGTTTGTCCTCTGAATATCTCAAGAACAGTTGATCTAATCTACTTCACGCTTGGCAGGTGTACTGCTGGGGACCCAAGAACGTGCAGTGTCAAATATGGTGCAATTTGGACAGTCGATACATTTAATATTAATAAACTTTGAATACTAGCGCTCTGTGCCAGCCCTGTCTCCAAAAAAATGACGTTCCCGTACAACAAATCTGCGTTGTCAAATACTTTTTGAGGGAAACGGATTTTGTTTTTGACGTATCACACATAGGTAGGAGGTTGGGTCAAGGGTTGGGTTTACATCCGTAGACTTACATAAATACAATTTGTAGATAAGTCCTTTAAATCTCTCTACAATACATTTACTTCCTTTAAAACAGTGATCTGAGAAGCACAAATTACATATTTGTAAATTTGTCTTGGACAGAGAAAGACCAGGAGGATGGATTTTACACTAAACCCTAACATCTGCAAAGCCTGGGGAAAATCAAGTCCAGAGTGTATGTCACATTACGTTACTCAATACATTATCAGCAGCGTGAGATATGAAATCAGAGAGAGCTTTTATATCTATAAAACACACTTTATCTGTACGATACCTGAGCTCGCGTCGTTCTTTAAAACATCTTTTGGAGCGACACCAATCTGTGCTTTTTCCTTTTGAACTCAAATATGTTTGGGATTATGTTTGCAAAGTGGAGTCGGATGCGTGGATGTGTATCGTAAAGCGGAGGGCGCCGAGGGCTATGACGGTGAAGTCCAATCAAACGGCTCGGATGGCTGGATGGATGCAGAGCGTCGGCTTCAGCTCCGGCTCTGTTGTGGATGAACGCATGTGGAACACTGACAAACTCTTCATGCGTAAACAAACAGATGTGTTAGCAATAATCTGCGGGATCTGACATCAAACCCTTTGGCTTTGACCACGTTTAACTCACTCCGACGTATGTCTTTGTACTCCCTTATGTCCATACGTATATATATACGTGTGTGTGTACGTCCATGGTGAATAAATATAAACACTTGTTTGCATGCTGGTATGTTTATAGTTATAGTCATGTGTTCATGCGCGTGATGAAGACCAGATTGTGATTCGTCTCCAGCAGTGAATTGGCGAGTTTGTTAAAACAGCGTTTTCTATCTCCCATCCAAGAACCACGGTGTCCAGCCAAGTGCATCTGACCTCCACACACTCACACACACACACATACACATGCACTGGGGAGTTGTGCAACCGAGTGAACATCATGCAGATGCAAAGATGGAAAAAAAGAAGAACGAGAGGAAGAAACAAAGAAGACAGACATCTCCTCTCAGTTTTGTGATTTGGCTTCATTTGCAGATTTCTCGATTGCAGTAAAAGTGACTGTGTCGTCTTTTTTTTTGTTCGGTGACCCCTCGGTGTAACTTCACAGAATGTTCCTTCAGCCTTTCATTCATTCACTCTTGGACACCACAGCTGCATTCCCATTCAGATGATAAATTAGATAACGTAGCAGTAAAGCCTTTACTCTGACCTGAGATGGCCACGATTTAGATCTTTTAAAGGGGACGTATCGGGCTCATTTTCAGGTTCATACTTATAGTTTGGGTTTCTACTTGAACATGTTTACATGCTTTAATGTTCAAAAAACACATTCTTTCTGTCTGAATCAACCCTGTCTCCTACAAAATTACGTTCCCATTAGGGGTGTCAGAGTTAACGCGATATTAGTGCAAATTTCGCCAAGAATTTCTTTAATGGAATAACTTGTAATTTCTAGGTTGTATCGGCCTCAGTTTTAAAGCTACAGGGAATTATCTGGTATCATATGAAACTGGAAAACCTAAAGAATCCATCGGTACCAATCATGTCATACTAACCTGTTGGAAAAGAGGATAAATAACGCTCCAAACTAAGACAAAATTTCAGCGAGGAAAAACTGCCATGGCCATTTTCAAAGGGGTCCCTTGACCTCTGACCTCCAGATCAGTGAATGTAAATGGGTTCTCTGGGTACCCACGAGTCTCCCCTTTACAGACATGCCCACTTTATGATAATCACATGCAGTTTGGGGCAAGTCATAGTCAAGTCAGCACACTGACACACTGACAGCTGTTGTTGCCTGTTGGGCTGCAGTTTGCCATGTTATGATTTGAGCATATTGTTTTATACTAAATGCAGTACCTGAGAGGGTTTCTGGACAATATCTGTCATTGTTTTGTGTTGTTAATTGATTTCCATAATAAATATATACATACATTTGCATAAAGCAGCATATTTGTCCACTCCCATGTTGATAAGAGGATTAAATACTTGACTAATCTTCCTTTAAGGTACATTTTGAACAGATACATTTCATAAAAAGAAACAGAGAGCCCTTTCTGACGGGAACTAAAGCTGCTCCCTTCAAAGCCACCAGACTCCATTCACAAAAACTATTATTTTACTTCGCAGAACGCGGGAGTACACATACGTTGGTAACCTTTGGCTGAGTGGGCGTTTCCATTTGGAAAGTCGACTTTTAACTTCTTCTTTTTGTCTCTTCTTGTCTCTTCTTGTTATCTCTCTCTCCCTCCCTCACTTCTCTGGCTGGATTTCTTTCCCCATGTTTCTATCGAACTCTTTCTTCTCTTATTCTTTCCTCTCCTGATGCTCTTCCTCATCTTTTCCCCTCCTGTCTTCTTTCCTTTTTTGCGCTCTTCTCTATCATCTCCTCTTCTTTATTATCTCTTTTTCTCTCTCCGACACAAAAAACTTGAAAAGAAAACAACTGAAAGTGAAAAAAGGAGTTTGACAGCTTCCCTCCTCACATCCTGTCGTCCTGGCCAGACACCGACGGGTGGCTTTCATACCTACTAATAAACTTATTTCCATCTCACACACACACACACATATCAGGAACATAATGTTGGCTTGTTTCAAGTCGGGACCATAAAACTCAAACTCTCTCACCAAAACACACACTTTAAGGCGGCTGCGTTGAGGCTCGGCCAGCCTTGTTCTTTGGCGAGCGCGGGGCACCCTTCTGTGTGTGTGATTGATACCGCTGCAGTCTTTTGCGATATATCCCCAAGATCAGTTGCTATGCCAACCGTGGTCAACAAACAGGCGACAGACATTATCCCTGCAGTCTTGCGTCTCCCCCGTCTGCGCCGGCGCGCCGATAAAGTTAAAAAAGGACAAGTGAGGGGGCAAACGTCAGCATGTTTCGATCTCTCTCTCTCTCTCCGTCCAAAGTTGTAAAAATAAACCAAATGCTGCCTTTAATCATTTTTATTCGCGCGAGGACATAAAGAAAGACGTCCAACTCTGGGGGGAAAAAAGAAAAAGAAAAATTCACACCTACTCTCACAAAACGAGTGCTGGCGAGGAGCGGAGCACATTGTGGGATGTTATGAAGGTTGTGAGTCATCTCGGGGCCTTGGCTCGCAAACACCTGATGATTTTTTTTGGATGTGTTTTTGAAATATGGACGGATAAATGTGAGGCACCGGCAGCCGGTAGTGAAGGAGGCTGCAGACGTGCTGTGGAGAATCGTTGGCCCTAAAAAAGGTCTGTTTAAATATGGCGGCTCTTTGGTGCCAAAATCCATGGGAGAATTTGAGCACAAGCAGGATGAGCCACGCAGAGAAATATCACTGTCCAGCAGAAAGAAGAAACCTTCTGAAAAAGTCCAAAAAACAATTAGTCCACTGGCTCTCCAAGCCTCTTCTCTGGGCTCCGGTTTCCTTTTGTTTTGACAGTTGAGGACAGACTCGGCGTGTTTAGACATCATCGTGCGAAGCCATGCTGCGACCGAGGGAGGAAACATGGCAGCAGCCTTCCAGCACAGAGCCACTGTTTACGCTTAAAAGAAAAACCGCCTTGTTTTGTTTGTCGTCTTCGTTTTAATCTGCACTGACGCTGCTGAGCGGGGCGCGAGCCAATCACAACACAGTAGCAGACAAAAGGGCGGGACTTTTACAGTAATCAGTGATATTCAGGGACACAATGGGCCCCGACTGTCTAAACCAAATGAAACTTGAGAGCAGATTAAAGGCTTGGAAAGCGCGCTGTGTAATGTCTTCTGGGCAATAAACGCTCTTATTCAGGTTTGTGTGTAAAATCATTTTAGTTCACAAGCTGCAATTTAGCTGCAAACGAACACGGAGTTCTCTGTAGAGCGACTTGTTGCTTTAACTCTCTGAACTCTGCAGCAGGAACGCTCCGCCAGGGCCGACTTTGGTATCGCTGCTTATTGTGATGTCGTTTATTGGAGTATCTTCAAAACCTTCATATCTCTACAACCTGTACAACCTCGGCTGAAATGTTATGAAAGTCAATAAAACATAATAACTGATAAAAGTATTGAAATTGTGTCAGAAACAAAAAAAAAATCAAAAAGTGAAATATGATTTTTTTTTTGGGGTGATTGAGTGCAAAGGCGTTTTGATAGTTTTAGAAGCATTCAAATACTGATTTGGAGGTTGATCACCATGGAAACGGTCAAAGCTTCGTAGCAATCCGGTCAGACCTAAACGTAAAGCATCACATCGCAACATTTGCTTTTTTTCTTGATGAATGACTTAAAGGATTAATCAGTTATGAAATGAGTTGATTGATCTAGTAATAATAACTCATCATTTCAGCTGCAGTCTTTTTATAAAGTTTGATGAAGTTGACCAGACAAAGCACACACAGAAACACACATCCATCCTTGGCGTTTCCTTGACAACACTCCCCAGTATCCCCCCCCTTCATCATCCTTCTCCTCCTTCTCCTCCTCCTCCTCCTCCAGTTGGTCCTGGAACCCCCTCTGAGAGGTTACCAAGGTAACCAGCGAGGTCAGGACCCCGGCGTGTGCCATAGTTGACCGAGCGCTCAGCCTACGCAGCGTGATAGGAGTGTGTGTGTGTGTGTGTGTGTGTGTGTATGTGTAGGGATGTTCACACACAGAAGTCTCTTTATGCTGCTCACAGAATGGAAGCAGTTGTTGGACAGCTGTGTCTACGCACACACACACACACACACACACACACACACACACACACACATGGTCTCTCCTAGTGAAGCTGGTTCCCATTGCCTTGGGTGGAGATGGAGACTGCCAGTTGGACATCGCCCAAGTGAAACACTGAAAGAGACATACACCGCGTGTGTGTGTGTGTGTGTGTGTGTGTACTACAGGATAGTGATGGAATAGCTCAACAGTAGCGGAGTCTCATCATCTGAGCTGGACAATCTACCCAACGCTTTGGTCAGCGGCCCTCGGCGTCTGATACTGACGCACCAAGGCACCCTGTTGCATCGCCGGGCTTTCAACTAACTCCAGTGTAAACCCGTCTGCGTCATTATTAAACTGTCAGAGCAGCCGGCGTAGTATAAAGAGCGAGAAAGTCTGCGTAGGGCGAGTGTGAGGTGAGGGTGGTTGGGTCAAACAAACACAGGGCTTCCGTCCAGGTGGCTACTGTTCCAGCCCCTTCTCATTCCCAGGGCGTCAAATATTGATGCTTTGTCACGGCCGTCGGCGTTTAGCACCCTTTAGCGCCTATATGAGACGCACACATGCTCAGAGAAAGTGCTCCGGGAGCGTGTTGACATCTCACAAAAAGTGCAATAAACAAGTGCAATACTTCAATCAATGCAATATGTGCAATATACACTCACCGGCCACTTTATTAGGTACACCTTGCTAGTACCGGGTGGTCTTCATCTGCTTCAAGGTTGGACGTGTTGTGCGTTCAGAGATGCTATTCTGCATACCTTGGTTGTAGCGAGTGGTTATTTGAGTTACTGTTGCCTTTCTATCATCTCCAACCACTCTGCCCATTCTCCTCTGACCTCTGACATCAACAAGGCATTTCCGTCCACACAACTGCCGCTCACTGGATCTGTTCTCTTGTTGGGACCATTCTCTGTTAACCCTAGAGATGGTTGTGGTGAAAATCCCAGTAGATCAGCAGTTTAATACTCAGACCAGCCCGTCTGGCACCAACAACCACGCCACGTTCAAAGTCACTTCAATCCCCTTTCTTCCCCATTCTGATGCTCGGTTTGAACTTCAGCAAGTCGTC